>JAVCKZ010103085.1:0-10825 GCA_034780755.1 Lepetodrilus elevatus
ATAACTACTCCTTAAAATATTTTTGTAGTTATAAATTAACATAATTTTTTAATTATTGTGGGTTTTTGATAAATATTGTTTTACTTTTTACTTTTTTTTTACTTTTTGTTACAAAACTACTTAAAGCCTTTACGATAAACTAGCTCCACAGCCTGCCCCCTCTTGTCAGTGCTCTCCCATTCTCTCTACTATGACCGAGGATTGTATGTTTCTATAGCTAAAGATAATGTACACATCACACAACGAAAACTTTGGATCTAAGTTTTGGGAGCTTTTTTCTGGTAAGTTAAAACGATTTAAAGATGCGGATGTTATATTTTCAGAAGATATGAGAAGTGAGTTTTATCTTGATGATGCTTTTGTTATACCAAATGGAATCTCACTCAAAAAATATAATGTCGATTTAGATATTTACATTTTTATCTATCTGGATACTAAGAGAGCACAAGACCAAAAGTTTCTCATCAAAAATGCCAAAAAAACTAGCAAATCTAGGTCTTGATTTTGAAATACATATTGTAAGAAATGGATATGAAAACTACAAATAAGCATCATCTAAAGCTGATAAACTCTATGAAGATATAGTCAAAAACTACGCTATAGAATCCATGGCAAAAGCACATGAGAAGATATATAAGGGTTTAAATACATAAAATATTTAAACCCTTATGTTATAAATTATCTATAATCAAAAGTTCCACTTCGAACAACAGCATTTATATCATCATGTTGTCCCACATGAAATAAACTATACTCCATTGTAGACTCACCTGTAAAACTCCAAGTATAATGAGGAGAGTAAATCATCATCTCTCTATCCACATTAAGAATACGAGGGTTAAGAGGATCTGAATAATCAACTAATCCAAAAAACATAAATGTAGGGTCATCCCAATAATGCTTACTTACAATTGCTAGTTTTCGTTCTGTATCTAATGTAATTGACCTTACAATATCTAGATTTTCTCCTATTATGCTCCTAATTTGCTCTTCCATATTTAAAGATATAGTTTCACTAACACCAAAACTTTCTGTTGCTCTCCAATCTCTGTCATATATAAAACTAGAAACTCTAATAGAAGATGATAATGGTACCCTACCTCTATCTAATGCTATACTAATAGTAGAACCATCTCTTGTATATTGCATTGGGTCATTAAAAAAGTGACCTTGTTCAGGGTCAATAAAACTCCAACTCCAACCACCATCTCCATTATATTTATAAACACGATTACCTTCTATTAGATAATCTGCACCTATACTTCCTATTCTTGCACGGTTATATCCAGTTGCAGGATTATTATCTGCATCTATAAATATAGCTTCCGTTCTAAAATCTTGACTACTAATGTTTTGACTTGTCAATGTTATATTTAATCTAGAATGAAAAGGTCCCATTTCATCAAAACTATCCACTTCTATCGAAATAGAACTTCCTGACACAAGATTATTAACTACACTAGGAGTAAAAGTAGCAACATCAGTTCTATTTATTGCACTCCAACTATTGTCTATCAATGTTGCTGTAGCACTCAAAGTTTCAGAAAGATTTAATGAAGCTTTTGAAAATTCTACTTCCATCTCATCACCTTGCACACTTCTACTTACACTTGAAACAAATTCCCAATTCCAACCATTTCCACCATATCTATATAGATTAGTACCCTCAACCATATACTCAGCACCGATACTTCCTATCCTTGTACGGTTATAACCAGTTGCAGGATTATTATCTGCATCTATAAATATAGACTCAGTTCTAAAGTCTCCTGTTGCGATATGAGTATCTTTGATTTTAAATGACAATAGAGTTTCATCATCTGTTATAAAAAAATTTTCAACTATTGGTGCTACTCCATCCCAATTTGCTCTCTCTACTTTATGAGCCTCAGGAACTTCCAATTCATTAACCATTTTATTTTCAACATCTGGTTGATTCTGATTATCATCACTAGAGCTTCCACATCCACTCAACATCATAATTCCTACTACTGATAAACTAATTATACTTTTTTTCATAACTACTCCTTAAAATATTTTTGTAGTTATAAATTAACATAATTTTTTAATTATTGTGGGTTTTTGATAAATATTATTTTACTTTTTACTTTTTTTTTACTTTTTGTTACAAAACTATTTAAAGCCTTTACGATAAACTAGATCCACACCCTGCCCTTCTTGTCCTGCTTCTATCGTAGTCTCCCAATCTTTTGATAGTTTTCTCTCTACTATAATTGAGGATTGGGTATTTCTATTTTGATAGTAGATGATAGTCTTTTTACCCACTTTCTTTCCAGCTTTTACATCAACTCCACCAATAGAGTTTCTATTCATATCTAGTCTATCAAGGTTTAACTCTCTTGCTAAATCTTTAGAGATTGCCCTACCAAAGATCCTCTCAGCTGCCTTATTTGCACTACTAGCTGCCCCCTCGCTCTCACTTGCACTCATGCCAAAAAGTAGATATGAAAATATATCTTTTTTACTCTTCATCGGCTTTGAGCTAAACTTTAGCTTTGGTCTATTTTTATCTCCTGCGATATTTATCATAATCAAGATTTCATCTATCTCATCATACTCCACATGCAGATCTAAAAGAGGATTTATATCTTCTAACCCTCGAAAAGCAACCGCCCCCTCTTTTATCTTAAATCTCTTATCAGCCAAATCATACATACCATCCATGATCTTTATCTTGCCCGTAATCTTTTGGTTAGATCCAAAATCTTTTCGTATTACGATATTTGGTCGCATCTCTATTTCACCGGCTCTTACTTTATAGAGGATATTATCATCTGAGTAGATTTTTAGATCTAAAAAAGTATTCTCTTTGAAGCTATCTTTTGTTAGATTTTTATCTGAAACGATGATGATATCACTATCTTTTGATACATCAAGATATCTTGACTCATAATTTACCTCAGTATCTTTAAACTCCACACTTCCAGTAACTGCCGTTTTTTTACCAGAAGCAAACATCTGCAAGTCAGTAGTAAGAGTCACTTTTCCATACTCTGGATGAGCAAGGGTTAGTTTGTGAGATTTAAGTTCGCCATTTATAACATCACTCTTTTTAGTCCCCTTAAAGTGGGCTAGATTTAAAAGCTCTACATCTACTGAAGCATTTTCATCATCAAAGGTTATAATCCCATCTCGCGCTAGTCTAACCTCTTTATTCATACTCTTAGATCCAAAACCTCTCATATCAAAATCAAAGTTTTTCAAAACTATCTTATTTGGCTCATATATAGCCTTTAGATCTAACTTTTCTAATCGTCCCTCTTTTAGAGTGATTTTAGGCGAAGTTATATCTGCTGTAATCTTTTGCCCTTGTGTTCTAGCACGAAACTTAACTGCTCCATCAATACCCAAAGAGGTATCGACAGGATATACCTTATTTAATTCATGTAAGAGCTTATCAATCGAGCTTATCTCACCATCTGCTGTAACATTTAGAGGATCTAATCTAAACTTTGCATCAAGATTTATCGCCCTATTTTTAACCTTTGCTACAAGATTATCACCAACCTTTTTGATAGAAGTTGTAAGCTTAAAATCCCCTGCCCTTATGATAGTTGGAGAGAGAGTTATCTCATCATCTTGCATATCAAGATTAAACTCATTTGTCGTTATGGTGTGGTTGTTGTATCTAAAGCCATCTAGTTTTGATTTTAGGTGTAGAGACTTTGAAGATAGTTTATAAGTTCCATCTGCCCGTAGAGCTACGAAACTCTTTTTAAGATCTGGTGGAACATCTTTGTAAATCTTGCCAATATAGATCTTTTTACTCTTAAGATTTAGAGCAAACTCATCAAAATCACTACTATTTACATCGACATTTATCTTCTTAGATCTAAGATTTGCATTTAGATTTTTAAGGCTACCTTTTGCATCGACACTTATATCTCCTAACTCAGATAGATTTACACCATAAAATGGCTTTGTATCTTTTACAGTTGCTGTTAAAGTATACTCTAGTGTATCGTTTATATCATCCAAGTTTAGATCTGATTTGGATTTTATATCGATTTTTCCTCTATTTGTATCAAGGTTGATATTTAGATTTGATGTAAGATTTTTGCTTATAAGATCTAGATGAAGATTTGAATCTTTTATAGTTGGCTTTGCAACTAACTCATCAAAACTAAACTCCCCATCAAGTTCAAAATTTGCATCAAGGGCTTTTGCATCTCCTTTAAGATCTAGCTTTAGAGGTGAGAGTTTTGAGAGAGTGATGTTTGAATCTTTTAGCTTGGATTTAATGAAGCCTTTTTTAGCTTTTAAAGTTGATGTAGCCTTATACTTTAGTGTGTTGTTTAAATCATCTAAGTTTAGAGTTGCATCTGCTTTTAACTCTAAATCCGCGATATTTGAGAGTAAAAGCGAATCGATATCTACTACAAGATCCTTTTTAGCTAAAAGATAGTCTGCTTTGATATTTAACTCTTTTGGCTCTATAGATATATCGTTATATCTAATCTCTCCACCTATAAGCTCTGAGTTTACTTTTATCTCTTTTAAATCCCCACTCGCATCAACTAAGATTTCAGGCATAGAGATGATTGTTAGATTTTGCTCACTTATGAGATCATTTGAGAGGAGGATCTGGCTTTTGGTGTTAAAAGCTAAAGTGTTATTTATATCATCTTTGTTTAGCTTCACATCACCATCAAGCTTTAAACTTGCAACACTACTTTCGATATCAAGCATAAGATCACTTTTAAGATCTCCACTTTTTATACCATAGTCCCCTTTTGCTTTGATAAATCGAGGCTTTATAACTATATCATTTGCCTTGATTTCACCTTGGCTAAGAAGCAGATCAAAACTAACATCACTCATATCTACATCAGCTTTGGCTTTTATATGTGGCAGAGTTATAAGGGTTATATTTTGATCTTTAACAAATGTAGAAACATAATCTTTTTTGAGATCTGCATCCATATCAAGATTATAACTCTTGCCTTTTAACTCTATATCACCATCGAGATGAGCTATATTTGTATCAGTTACAATTTTGATTTTACCGCTGTGTTTCTCTTTTAGATCAGATTTTAGATCCTTTATATCGAGCTTTAAATCATAAACCTCATACTCTTTATAAACTAAATCAGATAGATCTAAATGAAGACTT
This sequence comes from Lepetodrilus elevatus, assembly GCA_034780755.1. Lineage (NCBI taxonomy): Eukaryota > Metazoa > Mollusca > Gastropoda > Lepetellida > Lepetodrilidae > Lepetodrilus > Lepetodrilus elevatus. Next base: position 5,135 of record JAVCKZ010103085.1, read on the forward strand.
TTTATATTTATATCTTTTATCGGAGATTTTGAATCACTCTTTTTCTCACTTGTGCTATTTTGTTCAAGAAGTAATGAGAGGAAATTTTTATCTATCTTCAAACTAGAAACATTAAGATCATTTACAACCAAATGCCCATCTTTAAGAGCTTTAAAGTCCATATCAAGATCTAGATTTGCCTTGATTTTATCCTCATACTCAAAGCCTTTTATCTGCAAACCACTATAAAGCCCACCTTTTATGCTCTTATACTTTATATCCAGACCACTCTGCTCTACTCCCATAGAGATGGCTTTGTTTAAAAAGCTCTCACTATTTAACCCAAAAGTAACGACCCATAAAAGAGCTAAGACTACTAAGATGACAAGCCAAAACAACCACTTTAAAACTCTCAAAACACTTGCCCTATACTGATGTGAAATGTCCAATCATCCCTATCTTGGGGAAATCCAAAATCAACACGGATAGGTCCAATGACAGTGTTGTACCTCATACCAACACCATAAGATCCATAATAATGTTCATCAAAACTATCAGGCTCTAAACTAAGCAAAGATGTGTCATAAAAACTACTCACCCAAAGCTTTTGCCAAACTCTATATCTAAGCTCAACCATCGCATCGACTAAACTAACACCACCAAGAGGAACATTTGCACTATCTTGTGGTCCTAAATCTCTATAATCATAACCTCTGTTTGTATTTGCTCCACCTGTAAAAAATCGTTTAAATATCGGAACATCAGAATCAATCCGCCCCACTCTAAGCTTACTTGCAAAGGTAAGAGAGTTGTTGTAAGTTTTTATATATCTAAGATCAGCAGTTGATTTAAAATAGTCCAAATCACTTCCGATACCTTTCATAGACTTCTCAAGATAAAGAGCGATATAGTAGCCGTTTTGTGCATTTATCATCGAATCTCTCTTATCTACAAGAAGTCTGTAAAAGAGTGAGTTTATAAAGTAGTTTCCACTCTCATTTTCAGCCTCTTTAACTTTTGCATCAATCTGACTATACTCTGTTAAAAGACCAAAATAGTGCTCCAGTCCATAAGCCCTCTTTCCAAGTGTGATACGATTTAAGATAGTTGTCTCATCAAAAGTATCATATCTATAGTGTCTGTAGTTGATGTTATTTTCAAATGTGATCTTACCAGCAATGGGCAAGATGATACGAGGGTTATAGAAGATATTGTAAGCTTCATATCCGATCTCTGTAACTTTAAACCCGATATCAAAAACTTTTAGATTTCCAAAAAAGTTTTTATCAGTCCAAGATATACCACCTCTTGCCCCCTCGTTTGTACTATATCCCCCACTACCTTTTAAAAACTTAGTTTCACCCATCTTTAGATCTAACTTTATAGGCACTTTTGTATGGTTCTTATCCAAACTTGTAAGCTCTGATTTTAGAGTGATAAAGTCATAAACTCCAAGTTCATAAAGATTGTCATAACTCTTTTCAATCTTTCTGATATCGTATCTCTGCCCCTCTTTATACTCAAATGCCTCTCGTATGATCTCCTCATCCACATCTTCACGACCACTTATAGTAGTTTCACCCATCTTGTAAGTTCCATTTTTATCGACAAAAAAATCAAGATTTACTTCATACTTGTCAAGATCAACATAAGCTTTACCATCAAATCCATACTTTGGGTGTCCGTTTTCAAGCATATATCGCTCGATTCGTTTTTTACTTTGGGTAAAGTTTGCAGTGTTAAAGCCTGATCCCTCTTTAAATAAAAGAGCATTTTTAAACTTCTTATTTGGGTGTACTTTTATAGTTTTTACTTTTATCTGGTTGTTTAGATCTAAGTTAGCTTTGATCTTATCTTTGTCTTCTGTGATGTTTATATCAGCTTGGAAATAACCCAATGATTCACAATAATCTTTAAGACGAACCCTATAATCATCCATCTCTGCATCACTAAAAGTAGGATCACTTCTCCAAGGAGTGTAAAAAGGTGGATACTCTTTTCCTATGACTTTATATAGATTTGAGGTTGCAAAATCACCGACTAGAAAGTCTATGCCATCTCCACTAAAGCTTAACTTATCATAACTTTTAGCAAACATAGTTGTAGTGAAAAAAAGTAAAAAGATAAAATACTTCAAACAAAATCCTATATAATCAAATTATGTTAATTATATCGGAAAAAATAGCTTTTTGATTAGCTAATTGGGACAAATTTACCCAGTTTTTTATCTTTTTTAACTTCATCCCATCTAAAATATTTTCCATTCATACAGATATATACCCCTTTTTTTAAACTTCCAACCACTCCAAAAGCAGTTCCAAGATTAAAAAGAGCATCAGAATTTTTAAAAGCAAACGGAATCATAGCCCCCACTAAAACTATAGTTTTATCACTTATACTAGATAAAAGTTCAGCAGTTTGCACCATCGTGTCAGTACCATGAGTTATGATGATTTTTTTATATTTTGAGTTTGTAACAGCTTTAAAGATTATATCTCTATAACTATCATCCATATCAAGAGAATCTTTTAAAAAGAGAGGTTTGATAGCTAGATCAACACTACTACGAGATTGATCTAACATCATCGCTAAGTGGTTCTCATCAAAGATAAGATCACCACTTAGTTCATCATACATTTTGGCGATTGTTCCGCCAGTTGTGAAGATTTGGATCATAAAAGACTCCTTAAAGTTTTTAAGATCCTATCAAATATAACTTAGTTTTTTACAACTTTAAGGTCGTTATCATTCCATTTTCCATAACCACCATCAACATGCCAAACATTTATAAACCCATTATCTGATAAAAGCTTTGCAGCTCTACCTGTTCTTGATCCTGATGCACAAATTAAAACAATTTTTTTATTGTTATCACCAGCTGTTAGCTTTTGTATATCTGATATAAAAGTTTTACTAACAGGAGGTTCTTCTTGATGGTTACCATTATTATCATAATCTCGTAGTTCATATACTACACTATTATCATCACTAAAACCTTCAGGATATCCCTTATGCTCTCTCTCCCAAGAAGTTCTGATATCGATTAAAAGTGCATTTGCTAAACTCTTTTTTACTTCATCATAGTTTGAACTCAACTCGATTTTTCCAAACTCACCAGCTTTAAAAGATCCAGGAGTACTAGCTATCTCCTCTGCCCCTTCCTCTGCTGCTTCCTCTGCCCCACTACCTCCAGCACTTGTTTCTTGAGCTGCTTTACTACTATTATCATCACTATCAGAGCTACTGCTACTGCCACAACCAACTACAGATAAAACTAGTAGTGTACTAATTAAAATCATTAAAAACTTTTTCATTCTCTTCTCCAATTTTTTTTTACTATTAAATATAACTATATAGTAATTAAAATTTTACTATATCTTATACATTGCTTAACTATACTTGGATTATTAGTAACCAATCGTAACACTCTTTATCAAAAAAAAGTTACAATAATCCATGGGCACCTCTAAAAACCCTATACAAACTTTAGGAGTACAAAATGAACCACGATAAAAAGATAGCAATCCTTATAGATGCTGAAAATGCACAACTAAAATCACTTGGATCTATACTAACAGAACTCTCTAAACATGGTCATATCATAGTTAAAAGAGCTTATGGAGATTGGAGTAGCAATCATCTAAAAAATTGGAAAAAGACGATGAATGAACTAGTTATCCAGCCAATCCAACAGTTTAGCTACACACAGGGAAAAAACTCCTCTGATGCTGCACTTATCATCGATGCGATGGATTTGCTTTATTCTGATAAGTTTGATGCTTTTGCTATAGTTTCAAGCGATAGTGATTTTACTCCACTTGCTTCTAGGCTAAAAGAGTCGCAGATCCATGTTTATGGAGTTGGTGAGAAAAAGACTCCAAGCTCATTTAAAAATGCTTGTGATGATTTTATATATGTAGAGGTTTTAAGAGAGCTTGGTTCAGAAGAAGAGGATGAGAGTAAAAGTCCAAAAGCCAAAGCTAAACCAAAAACAAAAGATATCAAAAAAGATACAAAGCTGATAAACCTGCTTAGAAATGCGATGGAAGATTGTGCTGATGAAGATGGTTGGGCTGCTTTAGCAGAGTGTGGTGGACTTATAAAAAAACAGCTTCCAGACTTTGACCCTAGAAATTATGGCTACACCAAACTTTCAGCTCTAATCCAAGATACAAATCTTTTTGAGATGTGGAAAAAGACGATAGAGCACTCTGGAAAAAAAGTTATATTTTTTAGAGATACTAAAAAATATGGAGAGAGATAGGTGAGATACCTTTTTATCTTGTTGATATTTGTTGGGTGTGGTAGTATGAAGGATAACTCTATAACTAAAAGACACCCATCAGTTCATACAAACTTTTATGATCTTGATGATAGTGATGGAAACTACTTTTATATCCTTGATGGTGACACTATAAAGGTCAAATTTGATGGTAAACTAACAACTATAAGGCTCATAGGAATTGACACTTTTGAGACACACAAAAATAACAAAGCTTACCGTCAAGCTTATGAGAACAATATCACAGTTGAAGAGGTTGTTAAAAAAGGTAAAAAAGCAAAAGAGTACATCAAAAATAAGTTATCAAGTAGAGATGATTTCTATTTTGAGTATGATGAGGGATTATTGGATAGATACAAAAGAACCCTAGCTTATATCTGGTTTAGTGAGGATGATATGCTAAACCTTGACATAGTTTGTGCTGGATTTGCAATGCCTCTAAAGATACGACCAAATGTTAGATATGCAGATGAGATTAAAGAGTGTTATGAGAGTGCGAAAAGTCGTGGAGTTGGAGTGTGGGGAAACTAACTATCTGGTATTATAACAACTTTGAGGGGCTTGGAACTTTGTAGGATACCGGCTCTCTTGAAAAATATATTGCCTGTTCACAATAGTTTTAAATATTTGTAATGATACTACGCTTTTTCTCTCAAAATATGTGCCGTTGGGGCTATATATTTCTCTCCGAGTTTTTGTTATCTTGGAAATACGAGTTGCTGTTTTTGTTCTTCTTTCAGCCGTTCTGCTATCCATACTTTAATGATAGATTGTCTTGTTACACCAACTTTTTGGGCTTCATTATCTAATAGTTTTATAATATGTTCAGGAAAATCTACATTGACTTTCTTTGTTGATATTTTTTCAAATTCATTTAACTTGACTGCCTTTGAAAAATCTAAATATTCACTAATATCTTCACCATCATCAAATTTTTTATCAAACTCTTTAGCTGTTATTGTTTTCATATTTTTTCTCCTCATTTTTTCTACATCTTCTAACACTTATAATTCTATATTTATCATTTCGCATAATGAATATTGCAACGAAACATTTTTTGTTAAGTTTTGAAATCATTGCATATCTACTTTCATTATCAACCATGTTGGCAGGAATGATTAAAGAGTGTTTATTGTTCCATAGCAACTTGGCTTCTTCAAAATCAATCCCATGTTTATCTTTATTCTTAAGACTTTTATTAATGTCATATTCAAAATCCAAATCTTTTACCTTTATAGTAAAGTAATGATATAGAAACTATACCTTAATTATGTAAAAAAGTCAATATTTTCTTTTGTTCAAAGTTTTTCAAGGAAACTTCGTTTTATACTACTTTTTTAAAAAGTAGTGGTCTTGCATAGTTTATTGGTATGTTAGTGATGGCTAGATGACCTGAAGGATATTTCTTTTTTTGTCAAAAAATGTTTAGA
>JAVCKZ010103096.1:0-10824 GCA_034780755.1 Lepetodrilus elevatus
GGTATAGTTTCAGAGCATACCAAACTAACCCCCGGGGGCTAGTTTCAGCTCATCCAAACTATACCCGGGTATAGTATAAGGCCTTCCAAACTATACCCGGGTAGGGGGTATAGTTTGGGACCTTACACCGGTATGCATTCAAGCCTGATATGAGTGAAAACAGTTTGAAGGTTGGTTTAAACCCTAAATCAACCAACCAACCAACTGATCAAGCATTGATTAATAAGATAATCTTGAATAAGACGTTATTTAATGTTGCATAGACATAATATTGTAAAGATATTTGAATTTATGTCCTGCTTTTCCATCTTATACTTGGAAAACTGATAATCTCAGTATTTTGCTGACAAAACATTTACTATAATGATATATTGATATATATATTGTATTGCTTATCTAATACTGTGTTGCAAACATTGAAGTTGTTGGAGTTCTGTTCTATTATTCATACACTGTTTATTTTCGTACATTTAATAATTGATGAAATTCAAAGATCAATAGGTTAGTGTTTAACCTATACTGTGACATAATTGCTTAGCTAATAATTATTGTAAATACAGTGCTCCCTCTAAAATATCGTTGGGGTCCATGACATTCCACCCGCGTTATAATACCCGCGTTATATCAATGAATATAACTGGAGGAAATCTTTCTATTTTTATTATTTTTAAATGGGGTCCACATTGTACCCCGCGTTGTATCCGAATCCACGGTGCATCGAAGGGCGTTATATCGAGGGAGCACTGTATTTAAATGGTTGTATTTCTCTTCTATATGTTCATACTATGCTGTGTATATTTGTACATTTGATAATTGGTGATATTCAAAGATCAATAGGTTAATGCATACCCTATTACGGTGACATAACATTGTGACGTAGTATGTATAGGACCTGCCATAAGCTGACATTTATTGATCATTGCTCATCCAAGCACCAGCGGACAAAAACTTGGGTTGACATTAAAGAATTGATATTCTCATCTCGAGAACAACAAACCGTAGATTAATATGTCGTAATATGATTGTGGTGGTGCCACTTGACAGACAATGTCTGTTCTATGAAGTATAAACATGAACTACGATGAGTGGGCAACAGTCATTTAATTCCAAAGGGTATCGACATACAGTGCTCCCTCGATATAACGCTAAAGTTGGGGTCCATGACATGCCACCCACGTTATAATACCCGCGTTATGTCAACGAATATAATTGGAGGGAAAAAAAAGATAATTTTATTTATTTATTTAAGGAGTCCACGTTAGACCCCGCGTTATATCCGAATCCGCAGTGCATCGATGGGCGTTATATTAAGGGAGCACTGTATTTAGTATAAAAAAGTCGAGACGTGATCTGCATTATAATGTACATGGCACAGTGGTATAATGTAAACATTCAAAGATGTTCCAACAATGTAAATCCTTGGTAAGAAGAACAAAGTGTTTTGTTTACATTACGCTTCTGCTGTACGCAATGTAGGGAGACAACAATGATGAAGCAATGGCACAAGTACACATCTTAAAGGCATAACATCACAGTTGATAGGCCTGTATAATAGATAAACAAATTTCGATCTGAGACTAATTACACTTGATTTATCCTCCACCCAAAACTTGTTATTTACTTATGTACTTAGTCCACAGTACTCAATAGTTATCAAAATATTATTGTTTTATATGAATATAGGGAATGTTCCGCTATTTATCTTGCCTTTGATGGATCAACTGATCTATGAAGGAATTGTGAGAAAACATTGCTGTTACATATTATATTTTAAAGTCGTATGACTGAGTTATGCCCCCTTGCATTGACATAATGGAGCATACGCACTAAACATTACAAAGTTATTTGTTTGATTTTGAAATGGGACTGGTTTTCGTGTATAACATATTTTCTTCCTTGTGGTTCTATGGAGTGTATGTGTATGTGTAAGTGTGTATGTGTATGTGTATGTGTGTACGTGTACGGGAATGTTGAATGTGGATGCAGATGTAGACGTGGATGTGGGATCAATCACACATAGGAGAGCTTCTGATTAGCATATTTAGATAGAAAACATCACTCACACTTGTCACTATATTTCGATCACGTTACATGTACAAAACATACATAATTATCTTATTGATGTTTATGTATACCATCTCAATTTATCATCAAGGTGGATGATAAAAAAAATAACACTGGAAAAAAGTAATGTCATAATTAAGGGGATATATATAATGTTACGATTTATCGATTTCAACGTAAAATTACCATTCCTATTCCCGGGGAGTGGACTACTATAGTGTTCTTTGATGTAAACTAGATGCGTAATTGTACGGTCATTTTGGCCCAGATTTTCAACAGGAATGGTAGCCTATATTTAACCTAGGATTGCAAAGACTCAATTATCTAGCCTATATGAAAGCTTAGATGGCCATGACGGGCCATTATGAGATGTTGTAGTGGATGATAAGATGTCTTGACACGGTAGGAGGTACGTCACTGAATCTACGAGGTCCTGATTAACCGTATTAGCTGTATAGTAAATTAGTTGTCAATTTGAATATACAAGTGATAACACAATGGCAGAATGTTAAACATCGGAACCATAGGTCAGGGGTTCAGATCCTGGGGGCCTATTCTCGAAACGTTCTTACGAACTTCTTAGCCTAAGAACAGTTCGTAGCTATACTATAAGAATCGCTAAGAGTGTCTTACGATCGTGAGAAGATTTCGAGAATAGAGCCCCTGTTCTTCATTGGTGTGATCTTGATATGATGCGTTGTCTGGGCCGTGGAAATGCAGTTAGCGTCCTTGGTCTGTCAGAACTATCCAGTGCTTGCAGGTTTACTGCAACATTCAGCAATCCAGATGTTGCAGGTTTTCTTCTGCCCTACACAGACAAACCATGACAGAAATGAAAGAATTTTGAAAGCGGCTGTAAACCACAATTAAAAAACATAATATACAAGTAAAACATAATATACAAGTAAAACATAATAAGTAAAACATAATCTAAGGAAAATAAGAAGTAAAAATTAACTTTATGAATTAAAGTTATTAATAGAACAAACTATTTTATACATATTTTATTCCAGTGAATCTAAAAGGGATAGATGCATTGCACTTTAAGTACACAAAGAGAGAACAAATAGAGATCACGACAGTAATTGACCATAATGTATATTTTACATACCAGTAATACAAAGAAAGAATTGCACAAGTCCTATAGTGCCCTTGACTAGATACTATTCTCAGTACGACTCGTCCTAAAGTGACAAACGTGGGTGTTAATTGGACATGTTTTCAGCCTACTGACTCCTTGCATTAACCCAGTTCATCTCCTTTCTGAGCCTTTCTTTTCTCCACTGAAGACGTAACATCCAGGAATTAAAGACACACTGCTGGCAAAATTACAAGACATTGTTTAAAATTATTATGATAGTTATTAAAGACACAATGCTAGCAAAATTACAAGACATTGTTTAAAATTATTATGATAGTTATCAATTAAATTATACTATTTTCTTTCTGTATGATGATAGGTTTTCAGACATATTCCCACATTACTGACGGAACAGACCAGAACAGAACCTTTATTCATTCAGGCCGAACACCTCAGCATATGATATACCATATGAGGTACAAATATAAATTACAATAAGAAACATGGTAATCGCAGACAGGGATTTGCTAGGAAGTTTTACATTTCATAGAAATTCATATACAGAATACAGATTATTTTATATTTTTCTGCTACACCGGCAGTGTATCTTTAAGGTAGCTTGTTATGCCATAGCGGGGGTTCATCAACTGTTTACATAATATCCTATTGCCAATGATTCCTCATCATAGCTGGGAGGATTGTCCTTGATATCACAGTAGGTGAAGACTTCCTCAAAGCCATATTTTGTTTACAAGAAAGATCAAACTGTCGATTTTATTAAAGATGGAATATAGTGATAATATTTGATGATTATTATACAAAGTATGCTTTTACGAGTGAATTAATCTTGAAAGTGGTTTTAAACTCACTTAAACCAACCAACCTACCAACCTACCAAACTGCTACATACTTTCATGTACCTACCTAAAGACCTATCTAGCGCTAAACTACTTAGGGGCTGCTCCTTTCTAGCTGTTCTCTATGTGCTTTCTGTCCGACGCATGCGCAGTTACAATGTGCGGTGTTGATCCTTGGTAAGTGTGCATGCGTCGGACAGAAAGTACAGAGAGAACAGCTAGAAAGGAGTAGCCCCTTACTTACATACCTCAGTAACTTACCTGTCTACTTACCAACCTATCCATCTATTTGCCTACATGCATCTACTCACTAATATAAAGCTAGTGTACTCTCATAGTCCGATTTGTAGCAACAATTTGTATATTATTGATGCATGAGAACAATCGACTACATCATGATGAACATGTCAATTCTATTGTTCTCATGCATCATTAAGACAAATTGTTGCTACACCTGGCACTGTGAGAGTCCACCTTAAACTACCGGTGCTTACCTACCTACCTACCTTTCCGCTACCCACCGATAATAATAGTACAGTATTTATAGCACGATCGCTCCCTACATGAAGCATCTAACTCACTAAACTACATCATTGCAAATGGGTGAAAGGTTCCGGCAGCAACTTTAAACTCCATATTCACTCACTCACTCACTTACTAAACTACATTCTTCCCTCCTTCCTTCCCTCCTTCTCTCCCTCGTCTTATCCCTACCTATCTACATATCTACAAATAACCATTAAACAGAGTTATGCAGATTACGTTCAGTACATGTACATATGCAGATATCTGTTTACCCTTCATTGAGAATATTGATGTCAAATAAATCCACACACCATATTGCCATACATGTACAGGGAAGAATAACAATTATGATTGAAATGCAGTTATCGAAAACACATCACACATAAAATGTTTTCTTTAGAAGAACTGACTGTCTGGAAATAATTCTATACAAATATCATATTCCCCGGAGTGGGTTAGCATTGCTACCATTCTGTTTATATAATGAACAGTCAACACAGTCTGCAAAAATAATGAAAATCGTCTGACAAGCGATGCGATGTCTAATCTCCAACATCTATGGGAATGATGAGATTCGTAGACATCAGAGAGGGAGACAGGATCAACGCTGTTTATACCACAAACATATAATCCCTGAAGAAATCTGCAGATGAATTGAAGACCATTCGATCTGTCTGTCTTATATGATATGCCCCTGTTCTAGTTTTTAATATGCTGAAGAATATAGTGGGGGTGGTAGTTGCAGTGGTTAGGGTGTCAGACTACAAATGTGAAGATTTGAGTTTTATTTCATTGGTGGGCATTCTCCATGAATGAGGATTCTATGAAATATGTACTGGTACATTTACTTTTAGGATGGTAGTGCAGTGGTTAGGGTGTCGGACTACAAATGTGAAGATTTGAGTTTTATTTCATTGATGGTTATTCTCCATGGACGAACATTCTATATGTACTATGCACAAGGCTGTAGGGCTGTTAGTTCAGTGGTTAGTGTGTTGCATTACACACTTGAAGATTTGAGTTTGAATTCATTGTGTGTAATCCTCCATAATTTAGCATTCTATGGAGCATTCTATTGCAGTATTGGTGCAGTGGTTAGAATATCTGAATACAAATTTGAAGGTATGAGTTTTAATTCTATATGCAGTATGTACAATGTTGTAGGGGCAGCATTGCGTGGTTAGTTTGTCTGGCTACACGTTTAAAGACTCAAGAATGGATACAAAATATAAAATAAATAGAAATGTATATTTTTCTTTCTACCTTTAATTATGAATTTACCTCATGAAAAACCACTGTTCCTAATTAAAATACAATTCAACGAATGATAGAAAACAATAGGACTATGTCATACAATGTTGATAAGTTCCATATCAAGAGGCTTGCCTGTGATTGATATGGTGAAGTGCAAACCGTAGCCCTTTAAAAGTTTTCTCTTTTTCCAATATGGGAAGACAATCTCATATTGCCGAGTTATTTTTGAAATAATTTATGACCCAACCACTTTGGAAATATGCTTCATGCACCCATGTGTATTGCTTAAAACATGTGTTACAAAGTTCCTGTCAGAACTGACGGATCTTATAATTTATCTATTATTTTTTTCTCACCATCCTATGAAACGCTAAGGTTCGTATCCATCAGTAAATAGGAAATGGGTGAAAAACTTGTCCCCCCTCTACTCTGGGTGTGGACGTTGGGGAAATACATGTGTTTCCTGTTGCTTGTCGTGTTTTAAAATGATGAACACGCAACTGGTCTAATTAAATTACTGCTTTATCTGGCATGGGTACCCCAGGGACCTGGATTCAATTACTACAGGAGGGATGGGTTTCGGCACTTCAAGAGAATCCTTTATGCATCCATATGTTATATACCGGTAGTCACCCACTACGCAATTTCACATCTTTGGCCCATGCAATCTTGCATCAGATATTGCATTTTTTAAAGATACATTTGCATATTTACATATTTTATTTAAATTAATTTAAGCCATGTTTTATTGATAGACATATTGACAAGCAAACATTATGTACTTGAATATTTAAAATACAATTATGATATATCTCTGGGATATTAATGTGTATTTCACATATGATATTTATGTATTTTTTATTTTATTTATGTATATTTAATATATGATATTTGTGTATACTTGATATATATTTACCGGGTATGTATATTTGATATATGATATTTATTTATTTTTGATATATTCTATTTAAGCCTGGCGCACATGGGCGTCTGCGTCGCGCTTGCATTGCGCTTGCGTCTGGATTCTTGCATTTCTATACGCAGGCAGGATGCAGACGCTCGTGTGCTACCCCCCTGCGTCGCGTCTGATCTACGTCCAAAGCGCGTCAAACCCAGGTATCAAATGTGTGCGCGCAGTCCTGCGCTTGCATTACGTCGAGATTTATCAAAGAGCTAATCAGCTGCCTTTCCCGAGACATGTGATTTGAACAAAATGGTGACATCTATGAGCGCTGACATCTTGAAAGTTCTATGTGATACTCCGAGCACAGATCGAACGCAGATTTTGGCGCACACGAGTGCTTGCGTCTGCGTCACATCTGCATCTATAAACGCTGACGCAAGCGCGACGCAGACGCCCATGTGCACCAGGCTTTATGTATATTTGATATATGATATTTATGTATATGCTATATATTCTGTATGTTACAGAAACTGATGCAAGCTGCAGAGGCAGCCAACAAGGAATATGGTGCTTATAAGAAGACTGAAGAAATTGATCCCGAGGTGTGTACACAGCATGGTATACTCCCCAGGGAATGAGCAGAGATTGTGTGCACTATCAATAATACACCACAAACTCCATTTCGATATTGGCCAATTCTGTTTGCATGTTACCAACTGACAATATATTGTGCGGAGTACAACACATATTATTCCAGTTCTTAACCATAACTGTCAGGAATACAAAGTGAAGGATCCAGGTGGATCTAAGATACTGTAAAAGGTGGATCCAAGATTCTGTAAAAGGTGGCTCCTGTCACAAAAGGTGAAGACTTAGTACTGTAAAATGATAGAAAATATGAAGGGAATCACACACCCAATATGATTGTATGTGCTAGTATGCCAGGAATCATCACCTTGTATCCTACTAATACAATAACTAAATATGTTAAAATATGATACATGTTGTTCCCCTGCTTGTAGTGGCACTCAACATTAAAGGGGTAAAACAAGGACTATCGACAGCTCAGTCCACTATTAAAATGTGTATCCCTGTTCTACCTGTGGCAGGATATTCCCTGAGCTAGCACCAAACAGCCAGTAGAAATCTGGTCTAGTTGAAGCAGGGACGTGCATACAAAACATGTCAGCCATGATATATTCATAAGTGAAAGCATCTTGAAAGTGGATCTACGCCTCACTTAACCCTCTCCATGCTGAATGCAACCGGAGATGCTCTAAAGAGTTGTACCTGTGATAATCCAGCAGGGAGAGGGTTAAATAAACTGACCACCTATTGGAATAACATAAATATACAGGGGCGGATACAGACTTTCAGGTTAGGGGGGGGGGCTCAAAGTGTATTTTAGAGGGGGCTCATAATTTCACCATAATACAAAATACATGTTTATTGAACAAAATTGTCCAATTCTAGGGGGGGCGCAAGCCGGGTGAACCCCCCTTAAATCCGCCCCTGCAGGGGGAGATCCGGAATCCCAGTCCACAAAGAAATCGTAGCGTTACGAGATATTTGTGTGAATAGATTGTAGACATTAAGTATCTGTAATGGTAGGGACAATGTCATATAATATCATTGTACTATAGCAAATCAATATAAATAGTGTCAGCAATGTGAAACTGTACCCAGATAGCAAGCTTACGAGATGCCAACGTCAATCTAGCAGAATGACACACTGGTGGGTTATATATGGACTAAACATTGAGTATCTTTTAGCAGCATATTTGGATAACCTTTTTTAATATGAGATATACCCATGTATAGATTGGGCTAGGTTGTACAAAAAAAAACATATCTTCTGAAATGATCCCTGCATTGAAATACACTGCAGAATGAGAGCTGGTGGTTAAATAGTCAAAGGGATCTAACTCTCTTACATTGGGGAAAGGAGGAGCCTGGAAAAGCTTAACATTCAAGAGTTACCTCCCTTGAACTGCAAACCATCTTAATTTAAGGGTGCTTCAATTTCCTAGACATCCCTGCATTAATAATAAAAGGTGTATAGGACTATAAAAGCCAATAGTTTCACTATTAACACACATTACACTAAGGTCATAGTTATTTGATTTGATTCCCTGGTTTACAGAATTTTCTGTGATCATTTTGTCTCAGACAGTCGAAAATATTAATAAACAGATTCGATATCATTTGATATTTTAACCAGTTGATTGGGTCCAATATGAAAATAATAATAATGTGGAGATTATGAATGGTCGGTTGACAGAAAATAAAGATAAACTGATCAAATATTTGTCAATAATTGATATAAACACTAGTACACATAAATTGTTCAGATTTGAAAAGACAATTCTTTTCAAAGTACTACTTGTGAATAGCAGTAATTATTATGAATTAGATTAGTAGAAAGTTCATGTCTTGTTATTTATATCATTATTCAGGCCAGTACTGTACAGTATGTTTCAAGTTAAGTTCCATCTCTGTTATACATATCTACTTGTAGGCAATCAAATTTGTACATGTCCAATGATTGTTCCTTCACCATTTATTATTATTATTATTGTCGGCAGAAAATATATTTATTTTAAATTATTTTCCTAAGTGGAAAAACAATCAAGTTGCTAAACCAAGAAATAAAATATAATATGACCTAAGAAATAATTAATATTGGAAACTTTTTATTAGCAAAGCGATAAAATGGCAAGATGTGTGCCTACACTGATATGTATTCCAATTTCAACTACTAGCTGTAATAAATGCCACTCAAATGTCAAATCCTGTTTAATAAGGTCAAGAAGTAATGTTAGTGCCCTTGTACTTGTTTAGTGCATTTCCACTAGCTTAGTGCTTATTTCCCTAGTTCTAGTGACTTGCTGTTCACTGACACACTTTATATGATTTCATTTTAATGACATATAAACTCAAATAGTGCCACAGTTATTCGATTCCCGGTTTACGATTTTTTTCTGTGATAATTTTGTCTCGGGTTGTCAAAAATATAAATGAATATAATTTGATATTTTGGTCAGGTCTAATATAAAAATAATATTATTAATAATTGGAGATTATGAATGGTCGGTTGACAGGGCAGTGTTGGTAGGGTGTGGTGGGTGGGTGGGATGGGTGGGGCAGGACAGGGCAGTGTTGGCAGTGTGGGGCAGGGCAGTGTTGGCAGGGTGGAATGGGTGGGGCAGGGTAATGTTGGTAGCATGGCAGGGTGGGATGGGTGGGGCAGATCAGTGTTGGGATGGGTGGGGTGGGTGGGGTGGGGTATTAATAGGCATGTTTTGGCAGAGATGGGACACTGGGACCCTCTGAATGCTAGCTTCCACTGGGTACATTAGTTTTGGTAATGTAACTAATATTTTTTATAATTATCAAATATTTTTAATAAAGTAACACTTACTTCTTGCACAGAGCACTAAGGATCCCAGAATGTACGTCCGTGAACATGCTGAACTAAGAATTCCTTGTAGATCGTAAAATCCTTCTCCACACTTAGCTTCCAACAACCGTCCACACATTTCCTCCTTTCTTCCAAAAACCTCTCAAGTATACCCTCCAGGATACTGAGAAAGTAATAATAATACACAATTAAATTGTGGCTTGCATTTAATTTACATATTTGGTTAAATGGAACAAACAAACTTTTAAGATTTGTAGAATAGAAGAGATTATACTGCACATCCATGACTTGAACAAGTGAATCATACATAAAATATCTCCTTGGGAAAATAAATGGGTTGTTTCCCTTTGACTATCAAGATTTATCAATGATCAGCTTCAAGTTGAGACCATAAATCTTATTTATATCAGAGATTAATTTACGTGAGGTCAGTGACCTCATGTAGATGTTCACATGTTTGACCACTGCTATTCTACCATCTAACTTTACAAGTACAAACTTGAAATTTATATTACATTACATATGCCATTTGTAACTGAAAAACATGTGGGTCATTTATTGTGTAGGCGTAATATTTAGCACTAACAAGAAATGCTACGACACTAATGCCGGCGCTACACTTGCGACCAAATCGTCGTACGACGAGCGTTATTCCGACTCCCGACGGTCGTAGTTAGGTTTTTTAGGCCGACGACCCTGTGTAGCATAGGTCGTCGGC
>JAVCKZ010103107.1:0-10822 GCA_034780755.1 Lepetodrilus elevatus
ACACTTTGCACCTTTGGTGCCTTTGCTACTTGCCCTGACTTGCTCTGCGGGCAAGTAACTCAGAATGTTAGTCTAGATCCCTGTATTGAGCTACATCATTAACTCACAATAAGTGCATTAACCAAAAGATAGGTTCGTGAAACGTGGCCCGTGTCATTAACAATTACCCAAACAGCAGGAATCCATGGCAGTCCACGCTCCAACACCAAAGACACTAACACAGTTCTAAATTCCATAAAGGGGGCGGTAATTTAATACACTGGCCACGGAGAGGTTATATTCCATTAACCCGCAACCATGCATTATTTATTCTCAAGTCAGTCGCCAGTCGACGAGGTCTTGCAAAAGACCATTACGAGTACAGTTTTTAAACCTCCGCGAACGCGTTTGGTTAACGACCTTTTTATGCTGAGCTCTAATCGGCAGGATACTTAGAGGAGTTATTGTAAAACATGGAAATGAAAGCAGATGTAGTTTCAGATCGATTTCCCTTTGAGATTTTAAACATTAAGCATTGGTTCATCGACACTGGTTCCTTGTTTTGAAATGGCAGCGCGACATTCTCATGAAGCGTGGACAGTGCGCGTACGTTGAATTCAGAATGCAGACAAGCTATACATTAGTCTACATGCTTGTGGGGAGAGATCTGGATTTAGAAGCATATTGTTGATTTTATTTTTGACTTGGTTCTTGGTTCTTAGTGACCCGTGTGCATATTTCAACAGCATCGTGACCATAAATCTATTGTTTTAAAATTAGAAATTTAAAATAATAACTAGAATGCAAACTGTGAATCAAATATAACAATTATGCAGACAAAAATACGCAATAATTGGATCGTTACCAGGAACTGTATTCTCTCAACACTGACCCGGGCTTGTAAAAATTTTATGAAATCGTTGTAAGGTTATACTAATAGAATATGCTCTTCACATTCCATTTGCATGTCTAAACAGTGCCATCTTGGCGTTCACAGGCACACGATATAACAACACAGAGGTATCCTAAAAACATCTCCGTACTCTTCAAAATATCGGTTTAAGAGAAAATATTCATTAACGCATTAACATACAACCATGTGTCCACAAAACGTCTCTTCAGCCGATGCGCTTTGGCCGATATCCCCACGAAGCGCTCCCCAAGAGCCCATCTATCCATAAACGACCCCGGCAAATCCAGTACGGTTTGATAGAATAGGATTCTTTGATGACAAGTTTCAATCAATGAAAGGTTAACGGTTCCATCAGCCTTCAGAACATAAGCCCGCTTCGTGCCATAAAGAATGACGAAATGGAATACTACAAATTGAATAGCTTCTGGTTTATCGAAGTAATGCATGTGTAATGCAAATTGGAACGTATGTAATAAAGTACATTGACGTAATGTGCTCATCAACATATTGCAACATAAATAAAATATGGAGACTTAAGATTTTAAACATTTGTTACATTTAGTATAAGCCACTAATAGTAATGTGAAATAAGTTTAACACCACAAATAGAGAAACTATTCGTAATAAATTAAGTCCTCAAAACCAGCAGAACAAGACTTTAAGATCATCTTTATTCCTAGCGATACTAAACATATATCATATGTCTTGATTAATACCATATCCATTCCTAGTGATACTTCACATGTACATGTATTAACTTCTCCATTCACAACATCCAATACATCATTCTGGAGACAATATATCTCCTTTCTAATATCCAACCAACGCCAACGCGTTTCCAAAATAGCATTTCTCCAATCACAACGCGTCCGCTATTAAATTCAAGCGGCCACTATTAAATTCAAAAGGGAGACAACTCACCAGCATCCCAGAGGAACTTCATCTCCGCCCAAGTGAATGTACTGATCCTTAAAAGTGTCCAATATTTCCGCGAACAAGGTCTTGAGGAAGCCGTAGGTGGAATTCTTGGTGGGATCAATCGGCCCCAAGTATCCCTTCACTGGCGAGCTGCCCTGGTAGCATTGTGTCAACAGTTCCGGTCTACTCAAACCCCAGGAATAGGTATGGCCTGCGAGAAAAAAAACAATACCCTCAAAATAAATAGTGCGAAGGATTTATGACTGGTGTATGATAGGTATGGCATGTGTCCTCGTCGATGTCAATGCATTGTAGTGTAGGCACTTTTAGCTGGCAGAACATTGCATTTATTAACTTCCTGGTATTTGGACCATACTGGTGCTGTGAAGGGAAGATCGTGTAACAGGCACACCGTGTGACAAGACCCAGTAACAGTTGTTAATTACCTTACGATCCTGCAGATAAACGTTTGGCCGATATCGCTTCACATTATACCTCGCCACTTCCGTTTGTTTTTCTCATACTGACATCAATATTCTTATATTGCACAATTTTCATATTATTTAAAATATAATTTCCACTAACAAGCTCTTGAGGATGCCATAGGTGAGCTTATACATGGGATCGATTTGGCCCCTGTAACCCTTCAGGTGGTTATTTGAGAATAACAATGTCTGTCTGTCTGATAACTATCATACATCTCTTTGGTGTCTGTGAAGCTTATTATGGATTTGTGAAGCGTATCCGGAGATACGGTGATTTGTGAAGCGTATCCGGAGATACGGTGCGTACCTGGCGTATCAAACTCCGGCATCACTCGGATACCACGGAATCTGGCGTAGTCAATGATCTCCGCAATATCTCGCTGAGAGTACACAAAGGTGGGATGGAAGGCGCCCTGTAAGAAATAGCAAACATATTACATCCGTATACATCCCCATTCTATTTATTAAAATAGAAATAAATCAATATATTGTCAATCCGACAATATGATTGGTTCACGTGACTCCAAAACATTGCGTTCATACTTCGATGAACGAAATTTTCTTAGGCCTCAGGTGCTTGATTGACAGTTTACCGGTCGCGGCTAATGTCAATAGCAAATATTATTACGCTGCGCTTGCAAGTTAAATGATTACATATATATATACGCTTTTGTTATTTCAGACTATCAAATTAATGTAAGCTCTACCAATTTGTAACGTAATTTATTTATATGGATTAATTGTCATTTTCTTTACGTTCATCGAGGTATGAACGTAAAAACCGATGTGCAAATTCTCGGATTCATACAGTTTGCACATCGGTTTTTCCTTTCATACCTCGATGAACGTAAAGAAAATGACAGTCAATCCTTAAATAAAATAAATGTTTATGTACATAGAATCTATAACTATATTAGATATAATAGGCCTACTGAGACGTTTCGTCGACTACTATACCAACTTCTCCAGGCAGTAAATAACTGCCTATTCTGTTTATTTATTCTATTTATTGTAACGGTTACATTTCTTATATGTTGACTAAACCAGTTCTAGAAAGATGAACAATTTTCGGTATCAAAAACACTCCTAACAAATTACAACTTTACAGTGCAGAGTTCAATTTCGAGGCATCTAGATGAGATCATACGAGAGCACATGAGATCACACGAGAGCACATGAGATCACACGAGATCAGGTTGACATGGAGTTGACACTGGATTCTGACACACGTGTCTTCTTCAGGAAATCGATGCTGTATTAGTTAAATCTCAAGAATGGCCTTTGTATAACGGGGAAAGGCATATAGCATTTCGAGTGCTTTCTGTTTTCACTGGCTATTTACTGTTCCGCAAGACTACATGTACAATGTTGAACGAATCTATTTGTATTGGGCAGGGGGGCTTAATTTAAAGAAGTCTCCCAGTATCAACAAGTATGAGAACGTCATTAAAAAGTAACTGCCTGATCCAGCACTGTATTGCACAGAAAAATAGCATCCTTACTTCAGAACGAATCTAGATCTGTTTGCTCTTACGGATAAATCAACACGTAGGGTAAAATTCTCGCGGACACAAACACGTCACATCCATAATTGAGAAACATATCGGATTGAGATTCATCTCTGAGCTGCGCCTCGACGAAAACGAATGTTCGTCATGTATTTTGTCAAAGTATAGCTCGGGCTACGTCCTTATCCACCAGTATCTCAGCATGTAAGAACATGCTTTCGATTTCTTCACGAACTCGATCAATCTATGTCATGACCCTTGTATAAAACAGTGCTACAGCAATCTATGTGAAAACGTGGGTCAAAAGACGCAAATTGCTAATTTCAAGAAATGGCGGATTTGGGCCTCCACAAAACTGATCAATTCTGTTTATTGTGGACCGGATGAAAACATTAGAAATTCAGGCTGGCAAATTGGCTTTCGCGTTTCCGGACCGGAATAGTGCACAAAAACAACTTGCGAAAGATTACTTCCTTATACCGGGTGAGATAGAGGACATCCAATCCTGGGACATCATTAACCTGCGCTGTACTTTATCAGTTGGCTTTGTGTGTTCATTACCTTGCACTTGTATCACAATGCTACATCTTCATAGACTCAAGCAGTTCTCAATATACACTAGTCACTACTACACGTATAAAATATATCTGTAATAACGAAGCGATAGATATACTACACTATACAGAATCTTACGCGCGATAACTACACTACACCGTACAGAACCATACGCATTTCAACAGATGTGTGTTAAAAATAACGTTATATCATAAAAGGTTAATGATAATATCATAAAACACGGCCTACTTGAATTCATACAAGTGTATTCCTAACTCTGTTGGAAACAGGATGCCCTGAAGTATAAAGAGCAGTGAATGTGCTTAATCAGCAGTGTGAGTATAAAGCTATTTCGTGAAGACGCAATTAACTAGAATTGTTAACAAGCTAAGAAACCAACAATATACCTTTTTGCTCAAATCTGGAAAGACTTCACTCTGGTAAGGGAAAGACTGGTCGTCGACAATATGCCAGTGGAGGACGTTCATCTTATTCTGTTCCATACCATCCTGCAAACACACCCAGAGCAATGTTACATATATATAGGTTATAGTATTGGATTACGAATAATATACTATGTACATGATTTGCGTTTGGCATTATGGTACATGCATGTCTGTGTGTGTTTGCGTGTATGTGTGTGTGTGTGTGTGTATGTGTGTGTGTGTGTGTGTGTATGTGCGTGTGTGTGTATGTGCGTGCGTGCGACTGTGCATGCGTGCTATGTCTGAATGGGTGTTTGCATGTGTGTACAATTCTGATTCGTGTGCATGTGTGTGGGCCGCTTGCTAGCATAGTATAGGTAATTCAATGCACTATTAGGATAAACACACACACGGGTTACAGGTACACTTCAGCTAAGATATCAGACTTATAAAACTCACCAGTATATCAAATATGGTTTCCTTGAAGAAGAAATGTCTTGAAGAATCTATGAGAACTCCCCTATGAGGAAATCTTGGGTAGTCACTTATCACGGTTTCTCTAACAAATAGCTGAAAATAAATAGGCATTTCAGTGAATACTTGTAACCTATAATGCCCTATCATGAAATAGGAACATTGGGAAACTATACTATACATAAATACGAAGTAGCAAATCTTAATACTAAATCACATGGTTAAACCATCACACTGCATTATTCATACATTATGATAAAGCATACGTATAGACTAGGACCATTGGTATCAGTAAAATGTATCTGATGTGAATAAGGATATATGCTCAAGGTAATATACGTACATTAGCATTTTTAGATCTATCATCCGGGTCTTCGCCATCGAGGCCTCGCCATACAATGTGGCTGAATGTTTCAAGGCCTCGCAACGCTCCCCACACCTCATTGGCCCATATAAAAGCACGTGACTTTTTAATCACGAGGTCATCTGTAAATGTATAAGCGTGTAAATATAATAACAATAACAACAATTTAGAGAACGAGAATATTCAGGTAAACCTAGCCCCGAGATTACGTAACTTTATGAGAACGATTTCATGCAACAAATCTTCATATAAAACTTTAGCGTAAGCAATAAATAGTACTGTAAACGTATCGTAATTTCGGGGCCAGACCCATGGTCTGCGCCAGTTTTCATAATATTAACTAACGTATCGTCGTTTTTATCCTGAGTGAGTGAGTGAATATGGAGTTTAACGTCGCTGCGGGAATCTTTCACCCATTTACGACTATGTTTTTTATCCTGAGGAGCTCAGGCTAGTGCAATGCGCGGCCTGGGCATGGGTAATTAATGTTGCATTGTGTTGCGTCGACTGTGCAGATAGGTAACAGAACCCGTGTACCTTACAATGGCCAACTTTCTTACCGAAACAACAGAAGGAATACGTCGCAGCGGGAGTATTACCACATATACGCGAAGACAGAAAAAAAATAATCGAAAGAAAATAATAGTACCCTAAAAATCAACGGTTGGTCGACCTCATTATGTTTATCTATAAAGATCGGACTAAATTTCATACAAAATACTAGGATTACACATTCGTATGCTAACTGCGTTCGAATAAAACCCAAACATGCAACAACTGTCAGACAACTGGGTCCGTATTCACAAAAGGATTTAAGTCAGTTTTTGCTATATATTTGGTCTTCAAAAACCCTTTCGTGAATATGGTCCCAGGCAAACGTTTCTCGAAGCTCATGGAGTCGTGTCGCCATGATCGCTACGAGATACGAGAGCGTCGAGAAACGATACACAGGATGCCACAGTGCGAGGTATGCGAAAAGGTTTACCGGACGGAATCAAATTGGCAGAACATTTCATCATCGAACCAATCGAAACGTACAAACGAACTTCAAGCGCTGCGGGTTGTATTTAATTTCCCTCCAAGGAATTCGTCTTCCGGCGAGAAGAACCAGTCCAGTTACAGCGGAGAAACATTTAATCACTGCTCTAAGGTACGGATTTAGTGCAAAGTCTCGGAGGGGTAACTCATTGATCTTGGCAACTTGCATCAAAAGACAGAATTTCCAATTGGAAAAATTCCATGCGGAAAATTCATTGAATTTAAGTACTAATAGAATGATGACCGAAACAATTATCCGAAGTGTCCAGAATACGAAGTTAGCAAACACATCGTATTTCTTGTCTTAGAATAGTAGGACAAACTTGGACGCTAGCAACAAACACGTCTCGGAGTGCTACATGGGATACCTCAACATTGAAATCATCGATCGTAAAATATACTTTACATATTTTGTTCAAAGTATGGATAGAAACTAAACATTGAGCATGAATTGGTGAATTTGAAAATGCAAAGCATCACAATGGGCATTGTCCAACGTCTGTGACATGTTCATTTAGCTGGAATCGCATTTGTCAATGTTTAGAAAAGAGGCAAAGAACCCGCGAAATGCACTTTACGCGAAGTTGACGAAACTCTACATAAACGTTGCCAAAAGAAAGTCAATATGCGTTGAGACAACATAACTAATTATAACGGCGACCATGCAATACGATTGTACAACAAGATGGTTATACAATGTTTGCAGTGAACATGTATACTGTCGCAAGCTACAACTGGCACGCAAACTCGTTCTCGTGAACCTGGCTTCATATTTCACCGAACTGCCGTAACGCCATGTGTCGTAAATCCATATATTAAGGTATAGGGGTTAAGATTCACGTAGCGCTATGATCTAAACGCTGTACTCTAAGGTAACTGACTACTGTATTGGTGTAGTCTATGGCTGAGGTTGGAGTCGTGGCTAAGTTAACTAAGAGTTACACCGTATCGTACGGGAAAGCCCTGGGTCCGTTCCACAGAAAGATCGTAGCGCTACGAGAGTCGTAACTCTCATACAACCACTCTCGTAGCACTCTCGTAGCACAACCAGAGATCACTCTCGTAGCGCTATGATCGTTCTGCCGAACATGCATGGACCAGGGTCCGGGTACCGTTCCACAAAGCTCTTTTATCTACTAGAGACCAAACCGCTCTCGAAGTGATCTTTAAGACTTTCAGACAGTTACTCGCAAGGTCAAGTCCACATGCAATTCACTATCGGACAGTGGAATAGCGCAAGAAAAGTAGCACGTGGAGCCCCGCCTTTATACATGGCGATCGTGCACTTACGAGAGCGCTATGGTCTCATAGGGTATAAGAGAGGGGCTGCGAGAAACGATACCCTGACCCCCGTCCCACAGAACAATCATAGCGCTACGAGAGTCGTAATTCCGTAGCAAGTCCATGCTAACGTACTTGAGTTACGACTCTCTCTCTCTCTCGTAGTGATAAGATTGCTCTGTGGAACCACTGGAACGGGGACCTGAGCGTTAAAGTCTGATGACACCGTTGCTCTGAAAATGACAAAGCATGCTACTTACAAGATTCATCCGAGTTAACGGACGGATATTTCTGACACGGCTTCCTTATCTTGATGTCCACCTTGGCGATGACGTGCGCCTTGGTGTAGATGTCGCTGGCGTACTTCAACCGGGGGTCGTCAATGTTGGTTCCGGGAGCGTTCTGAAGGTTGTCGTACATATCCTCTACGGCGTCTTCGAGAACACGTATCCTGTACCTCTCCACTGCGTCTTGGATAATGTCGCAGGTTTCTCCAGTCACCTTGAACGTGAACAAATCCTTGTCCAGCTTGTGCATACGTTTCTCCTTCTTGACGTAATACTGTGGTAGCGGCCATGGCTCTCCCGTCGTGGAATGAGGCGCCCTCCGCACCTTCATCTCGGCGCCTCCGTAGTCGTCGAACGTGATGGAGAAGTCGCTCCAATCCCATGTCAATTTGATCCCGCCGATGTCTCGTTCCGGAGCCCGCTGGAAATTGTTCTGCGCAGCGTTGACCTGAATTCCGCCGCCGTTTTGATTCTGGTAACCATTGTTTACTGGTGGTGGATTGTTTACGAAGTTGGGAATATTATCATTGTGTCTGATCTCCGGCAGTTTTTCTGCGTTTTCTGGCACGGCCACGCTGTCGACACGATGTTCGAGTTTCGATGATTTTTGTCTATCATCCGATGCGATAGTGTCGATCCTTCTTTCACGATCGTTATTGTTATTTTGATTTGCAGCCTCAGCCGTTGGTGGAAGTGTGGGTACTTTCATCTCCCCCTTCACCAGTTGTCCCCTATCTCTACCGTCTTCATTCAGTGTACCATCGTCACCAGCTAGCAATGGATTAGTACGTGTCCTGTCCACACTCGGTCTCACAGGGTTATTAGGCACTACCTGGTTACCTTGGTTATTCACTTGGTTACCTTGGTGAAACAATGCTGGGTTATTCTGCAATTGGTTCACTTGATTTTGATTGTTTGCGGGCTGTTGATTTGATTCTTGGGTTTCCGCACCAGTTTTCCTTGCGAATCTGATTAACTTTGGATCAGTTTTTTTATTACCCCTGTTCAATAGACGCTCCTGGCCACTGTTGGAACCCAGTGGAGCAGCTTTCAGACTATCTGGATTGTTCAAATCATCACTTGGGATATTTCCTAACTGTTTGAAGCTTTTAGCCTTGGCTTGCGAGTTTGCCTTTTTCACATTTGCATTTGGCCACACAAAATTTCCAGCTAGGTTCTGCTGGGCAAACTGATTCTGTCGAAACTGTTGCACTAGATTCTGTTGCGATTGGCTTCTCGCGGGGTTGTTTAGTTGGTTAGCCGCCTGGTTTCCGTTGGCATCGTTATTCTTAGAATCTTAAAAAGAGAAGTATTACGTTATTCAATAGTTAGTGACTTACGATTTTACGTCACAGAGGTTAAGCTTTCACCCGTACGTGACGAGAGATTGAATAGAAGTTACATCACGGCTAGGCATAAAGACTAGGCTGGACATGTGATACGACACGCATATAGTCCAACCATATCTTGATGACAACATATGTCATTATTTGCTCACATTCACCCAATTATTTATCATTTATAGGGTTCCAGAACCCGATAAACCGTTATCGACAAGCGCGAGTTTCCTCGCATAGCCGACAATTACCAGATATCAATCAATACTATTACGGCTGCCAGAGATAAAGATCCACCTACTTCCAACAGCAAGTACGTTGTTTGGCAGGTTTTGAATTCGCGATTCTGATTGGCCAATCAAAACCGCAAAGAATACGAATGCTAGGCACGTGTCCATGGCCCTGGGTGGATTCTGAAATTTAAATGGAAAAAGAAAAATGAATGTGACGAAAGAAAAAAAGCGCAAATGTCAATATTTACACATGCTCAGCGAAGAAAGCATACTTAGTTTAACTTTATCCTTGCTGGGGGCAACCGGAGATGCCCTAAACAGCAGTGATAGGGTTAAATGTATATCTGTCTATCGCCTGTCTACATTCACATTATCAAAAGAATATCTACTAGCATGTTGCTCTTAAATATTGCAAACGTAAAATAAAATGGACATTTTTACATGATATTAGTGAAATAATCTAGAAAGCGACTCTAAACCCCAATTCCAAACCAAAATAATATATAATTAATTTTAAATATATATTACACGCATATTAAAAATGTCCTGATCGCTCGCAAAATCGTTAACTTTCAAATCTAATGATAGGCTTGTAATAATAATCCAGTGGAAGACCATGTTCTTCAAGCCCAAGAACGCACACATCCATCAGGAAGCGAATTCAAAAGCATCCAGAGGACATGAATTACGTCTAATTACCTCGGACATTACATCTGAATCACGATGGTACTCTGCGTTCGACAGGAACAACAAGTATCTTAATAGATTGTTTAAATGGAATCTATGGAAATAGCTCAGTGTATTCAACGTTATGGAGACATCAACGGCGAGATAAGGTCAAGCTGACCCCAAGATAAATCCGTCTTTCAGTGTGTGACGTGAACTGACAGTGTCGCTGGAACAATCTCGCGTACCAAGTGAGATCAGCTTAGGAAGAAGACTAACAAAACATTGTGTGTGTGTGTGTGTGTGTGTGTGTGTGTGTGTGTGTGTGTGTGTGTGTGTGTGTGTGTGTGTGGTTTCGT
>JAVCKZ010103118.1:0-10819 GCA_034780755.1 Lepetodrilus elevatus
TTACGGTACACATGGATATCAGAATTAGTATGCCAAAGACTTACACATGGATATCAGAATTAGTATGCCAAAGACTTACGGTACACATGGATATCAGAATTAGTATGCCAAAGACTTACACATGGATATCAGAATTAGTATGCCAAAGACTTGTACATGGATATCAGAATAACTACAAGTGCATGGATTGCTCACATTGTCAATCCTGGTAATTAAAACACCCTGGAAGACACAGGACTAATGTATAACTCAATACACTCCTCCTGGACACTGGAATGCCCTGTACAAGCCAGAAAGCAGGCAGGCACTTGGTGCTCTGGAGCATCCATTGATCATGACCTCGGTAACCTGGCCAAATTCATTATTTATTGTCTGCTTGATTTGTCAGTGCTGGGGGTCAAAGGTCACTGCTAGCAGGCCAGAGGAAGAACCCTTGTGACACCTCGTGACGCCTTCCAGAAACTCGAGCAGAAACTAGGTGTCACCTTCCAAAGCAGAGCAATCAGCTGATGACCTCCTTCAGACCTTCGGCAGGAGGAACATCTCACATCTTGTATAATGCTGCCTTTAAAAATGCATGGCAAAATATGTACTGATAGATGTTTCCCTTTGTGAGATGAAGGTGATGTGGATCATGAAGGTTGTTCTGGATTTCCTACGGGATGTTCTAGTGTTACATTATAATTGAGAAGTCACACTTTTGTTGATTTAGGCCAAGAACTATCTTTTGATTCTCTGACAAATTCTGATATTATTACAGATAATAGTGTGTTGTCATTGAAGAAGTTGCATATGAAGACTGTGCCACTCTGATAAGGAACAGCATTGGTGAGAAGAAAAGTGCATGTACTTGATGAATGCTAGTTTATAACTAAATTAGACCACTGGAATAATCAAAGTCTCTAAGGGTGAACAAAATTCCAGTGATGTACTCTATTATTCTCCACCTATATAGACTTGTTTAACTATTCATGGCAGACCACCTCTTAAACATTGGGCAAGATTAAAGATCTCTGGCAATGACTAAATATCAACTTCAGACAAAATATTTCCTTTCATATGCAGCAAAGAATTACATTGCTCTTTTATCATCTTGTACGACCTAACAGAATGCATCATGTTGAAATATTTATTTGAATATGCCGAGCATGCCAATGTAATTTTTCTATCACTTATTCTACCCTTGAAGAAATATCTGGAAGGTTGAGCAATAGCCTATGCATATATCACAAGATCTACCACAATCATAAAACCGTCCATGTCCCGTCCTTATAATACCAAGGCCCATATTCTCGAAACTTTGTAAAGTTCGTAAGTACTAAAATATTTCCAAACTGGCTTTCCGCTCATGTTCATTTTTGAAGATAATGTTTTCTCAATAAGAAGTTCTTATAGCTAAGAAATTTTGAGAATACGGGCCCTGCCTTGGCAATGTTTATCAACAACCCTACTAGTCACTTAGGAACACCTCGAATCAATATTCCACATGCGAGATCCTCCAAAGTGTCCACAATTTACCTCAATACTTCAAATTTCATATTCCTCAACCCATCATACCACAGCCACTTCATGATGTATCAGCTTATGACTCAGCACCGAGCTTAAGCACTGAAATATTCTGAGTCAATTTACACAATTTATTGGTAGAATTGGTCTTTATTGATAAGAAAGCATCACAATTCAACCAGCATCCACACAGAATTACCCAGCCTTGTTCATTTTTCCAATAGAAAGTTCAATTTAGGTGGTCTGTCCGAGATATGAAAGTACATGTATTGATTCTTTCCAAAAAGCACTACCAAGGTCAATTTAATTATGTCAAATTTTATTTCATTACTTATTTTCTATTTTAAGCATTTACATAGAGAGAAGAAAGAAAAAACTTTTTTTTCATCAATAACTTATTTGACTAAAAGATGACAAGTTTAATGGAATTCTATTTCTATTCATATAGCTGTAACTTAAATTTCTTGGTGCAAATAATAATCTACTGGAATATGAACAAATCAAAAACAGGTAAATGTTCACTTTTATTAAATAATTCTACAATGAATGCTCATACCTGGTGACTATGATGTTTAAGACATTGGGGAAAGAAATCCATATCAAAGATCTTTTAGTCTCCATTCTGCAATTCATTTGTGACCTTTATTAACCTTCTCCATGTTAAAGTTAACCCCACATATGCCCTATACAGCAGTGATTGCCATTAATCCAGCACAAAGAAGATTAAAGGTCCACTACACCTTCAAAAAAATAAGTTTTTCAGTTGAAAAAGCAAAGAAACTTTTGTACAAGAAATAATTCTACACCTTCAAAAAAAATCCTATTTCGGTTGAAAAAGCAAAGAAACGTCTGTACGAGAAATAATTCCGCAACTCTTTCCCACCATTGCATCGGTTCTACATATTTTCACCAGGACATCAGAAAAACTCACAAATATCAAAAAGTCGAGTTACTCACCATAAAGATATGCACGACATTCCACAGATGTCCAGAATTAATCAACACATCTAAGGGAATATCCAAGAATTCGAGATCTATACGGCAATACGACAGTGACTTCTCTGCCGTGCCATTAAACACGTGGCATTATCCTGGCTGAATACAGTTGGGATTGATTCTTTAAGCCGCCTAATGAAGAATAGAAACAAAAACGGTCAGATTCACATGCTGCACCGAGCCATGAACGTCGTTCTTTTCATGTCATCTTTGAACAGTCTTCAGATGACACAGAGGTCACTGGCTGAATACTTCTGAAAACCTCGATCAAGACCCCTCAAATCCAAATAAAATCAGTTCCGGCCGACTGATTCTAATGGTCGTCCAGATATACAATGGAACCCGTTTCCATGGTAACTTTCTACAACGATCAACGCTTAAATTCAGATAAAAAAATAATTAATAAAGATATATTTTCTGATTGGTTAATCAATGTATATTGTCGAAGAAATAATGCAAACATTTCCTGCACTTTCGTCAAACAAAAGCTGCATCAACATTTAGCTTTGCAACACTGTAGAAGACCGACTGACCATCTGACCATCGGTAAAATCTGACAATTGGCTGCCAATCAATCAATGGGTGCGAGTCTGCGATTTGATTTCCGAACAGGAATAATCTTGTTAAACCAACACATCTAGTATTTAGGCAGCGCTTTCTTGCCTGACACTTGTCCGAGGCGATCTGATCGATGCTGGCAGTGTGTGTTTCACCATGTCAGTCACTTTGAAGTCTAGTTAGTTCACTCTTTCTCATTGCATCAATGATATTTACCCAGTTTTTATTGTTTTCTGGTGGAGTCAATATTTGATTAGTTGTCTTGGGTTAATTTGATATAAGTTCACAAAGTACACTGAAAATACTGTGTGTGAGAGATATAGAGAAAGAGGGAGATGGAGGGAAGATGGAAAGCGAGAGGGAGGGAGGGAGGGAGAGAGAAAGAGAGAAGGAAAGAAAGAGAGAAAGAAAGAGAAAGGGAGGTAGATGGATGGATGGATGATGGAGAAAAAGAGAGAAAGAGAAAAAGATAGAGGGGGTAAGAGAGATGGGTGAGAGAGAGAGAGAGATGGATGAGGTGTTCATAGATCTCCTTGACACAGTTATTTTCCTGCATCAATGATATTTACCTAAAATTGTTATATGTTGGAGTCAATATTTGATTAGTTTTGGGGTTAATGTGATATAAGTTCATGAAGTAGGGCCTACACTGAAAATAGGTGTAAGATATATACATACGTAGAAATAAGGGGAGGGACAGAGGGAAAGAAGAAGGAAACAGACATAAAGACACACAGACAAGCTAGAGTGAAAATGGAAATGGAGGCAGCATACAAAATAATGAGTCTTCGTGACATGTATTCACTTAAAATACACGAAAATACAAAATGTTAAAATGTTTGCTAATACAATTAACCCTCTCCATGATGGAGGCAACAATAGATGCCATAAAGAGCTGTGACTGTGCCTATTCCATCAGGGAGAGGGTTAATTATTAAATTAAGCCCTATACCTATGCATGAGGTACCGGTATCCCATGTACAATACACTTTTCTTTCCATCAAATGTGGTCAGTTCATATTTACTCCTTCATTCTGACTTTCATGTGGCTCTATAGCTTCCCATTTCAATACCAATAAAAAGACACAACACAATTAGGTGTAATATTTATCCAGTTACAAAACTACACGCAGATAATTACAAAACTGACATACAACTAATTTATTCCTTGCAGTATTCACATGCATGTGCACGCATGTAAATCAACATGATCACACGCCAATTCCCATCACATCACATCAGTTATCAGCGTTTCAAAGATTGATTGAAGAATGCACTGCCAAACTGAGACCATTTAATCTGCCCCTGGTTATACAAACGTCCCATTTTATCCCCATTGATAATATTTTATTCCACGGATCCGACATCTCGGGTCTGGTGCGCCATATTTCAGCTGGTCTTCGGGTCTTATCACTATTAACCTGTGGCCGATGCCGTTCGTCACTAACTATTTATTTGCCCGCACACACCGATGTGGGACCTGGAGTGCCGATTACACAAAGTAATATTTTTGACAATATTATCCAGGGATCAAGAATGTGATATTTGTATAAAAGTGCTTCGAGACCTTGACTCCGTTTTTCTAGTTGTAATTCTTTCAAACTATTAACAAAGTGAGAGCAGAATGACACAATGAATAGGGGGAGGGGGGGTGTATGGATATGGTACAATTGCAATAGAGGTCCCTTGGTATGGATATGGTACAATCGCAATATTGATTTTTAGAAATCTCTAAATAACTTTTGTCAACTCAATAATGGTTTTAAGTAAATTCTTTGATAGTGGTATGGCAATTGTAGTAAAATTACTCTTGATAATACCGTAATAGTGATAAATAATTCATTTTTATCTTAATTATAATTTATAGTAAAGCAGTGTTTGACAGTTTTTTTAAAGTATTTTTTATAAACAATATTTATTTCAGAAAACTTCTGGGATCTTCACAGTTCATGCAGTATCTCGAGCATATTAATAGTGCCCCTGGTAACCTTGCAACATTAGTGATTAATATCACACAGAAAAACAATAAAGCCAAATAAAATGTGCAAAAATCCACTTTTTGACATATTACGTGATTGTAGTTGTAGTAGAAAAGATCTCAAGGAACTTATAAACTTACGTGGTAAAAAAAACAAACTTTTCTATTGTAAGGAGTGATGTCAATCATATTTTTTTAGAGGTTCTTGTTCACGTGGAATCTATTTAGTTGTCAAAAAGCTTTTGATAACATTTTAAATCTGATGATAAACTTGACAAGGCGATATCCAAATAACTGTAATAAAAGTCTTCAAACATAACACTAGCAATATTTATTTCACCATGAGTGAATTGTAAGTTAATTTATTTTTTTGTTACAGAAAACAAACATTCTATCACAATTTTCTGAAAAGAATCCTCTATTTCCAATTTCTGAAGTTTATTTGCTTGACACGGCCTGTATAGCTGAAATGAGAAGGGTTTTACTACCAATAACACAAGTACACATATATATATATGGATGGTATATTTATAAACCTATCAAAAAAGATCAAATGAAGATTTTCCAAAGATGAATGCCTACCTAACTAACCTTGACCATGAACCAAGAGAGACAACTCTTGAATTCCCAGCCCTAAAATCTGACAAGAGCTCCTCCGTAACAAGCCAGGCTAAACCACGGCACAATACGGCCCGAAATGAACACAAATTACGTCCATTTTCCTACGATTTCTATTTCGGATCGACGGCCATACACAGAAATGATCATCAAGGGGGAATAGAAAGTATACTTGGACATCCCCGTGATTTCGCCGACAGCTCCCATTGTGGGCGCGGCAAGGCAAATCTGTCCACTCAGTGTGCAACGCAGGCCTGTCCAATTAGCAAACAAATAACTCTGATTCGGAAGTCTGGGCTAAGAGGATGGTAAATTAAATCACTCGTCTCTGTGACTCCTTGCACAGTCGTAGCAAGGGTCGGTTATGCAGGCAAACAATCTCGGACATCTTTTCAGCAGCGGGGCATTTACGGCTAGTTATCCCTCTAAACATCGGATCTTTTCAAACAGAACAAATGAAGTAATTCATATGGATAACTTGGGCGAAAACCGGCAGTAACTTTACCTAACGGCACTGCGCTAAGAAAATCAATTACCGCGCTGGCCTTAAAGACAGGGAAGGTTTTTCCGAAGGGAATGAAATGCCACTATCTGCTGTTATATTCGCGAATGGGACGTTCTCAAGCCATGCACGCTTACGAAGCTATCTCCCCAAAGTAAAAAAAAATTATAAAAAAAAAAATCAATGCGAAATTACAACGTCCGCGAGCGTATATGATCTTGTTGCCGCACATGCATGACTTTATTAATAAAACGGAGCAACACAGCTCGATGCTGGGGAGTGGAAAAAAATCTCGAGTTAATACGCACGTGACCCAAACAATGTTATTCCGTCTCATCGACATATTTATTAAACATCGCGGAGAGTACTTCATTGTAACGTTCGCGGTTTGCGTCGTTTTTTTAAGACCGCGGGTTTGCAGTCACAGCGTGCCGTGGCTGTGTATGTCACTGCCAGCAATCCCCGAGGGAATTGCAAGATTTGTTAAAGCAGTAAGTCAATTAATGCGGAAATACCGCCCAGGATGATACACGTTCAATACAAGACAGACCGCGGTTCACTGTTTACATCCCGCTATCATGCGTACAACCACGTATTTTGGTCGTAGTTATGGAAAAGGTGTATAAACTACATCGCCTTTCACAGCCGATGATACGCCTAGGATGATACAAGTTCAATACCAGACAACCGCGGATCACTGTTTACATGCCGCTATCATACGCATAACCACGTATTCTGGTCGTAGTTATGGAAAATGTGTATAAACATCGCCATTTCACAGCCATTGGTATTGGTTTGTTGGTCTCTTTCATACACAGTGCTTAAGGTTTTAATATCTGCTATTGTCTTCATGAGTATCTATCTTGAGATTTGCAGATGTCTGTTTGCAGGGAGGGGGAATTGAAAACGTGACGACATGCGAACGTACTAAAACTCTCCGCATTGTTGGTTGACGTTGACGCAGGAATGTAAAGTGACTTTCTATAGACAGGAAGTTAATGGTCTGTCTGATTTCTCAGTATTTGGTTAGCTACAACCGATCGCAACTCTGGGTGTACATTATCGAGACCAACACATGCAATGAACACATCTGTGTACGACACACGTGTATGACATATTTATTGCCCGTGGTCAATCTCTGCATTCAATGCACGCTCTGAATGTACTTAATGTGCCATGCGTATGCATATAATAGAATTATCAGTATCCTTATCCATAAAACTATGCACTGGACATTAAATATTCTATGAAAGGAGATGCGTATAGCAAGTCAGAGTCCTGCATCTCACAGATATGCTAAGCACACATGTTGACTTCCGTGTAACCAACAATCCTTTGATGAAGCCAAAACACGTAAATTTAACCCTCCTCTTATTGATGGCAACCTGAGAAGCCTGATAAACTAATAACACCCGACATATCCAGCAGGAAGAGAGTTAATGATAATCAATCAACGAACTGTCGAAATATCGATCAATGTCAAATTAACGCAAAATTTATCCCCGCTAATTGCATTATTAGACATGAAAGTATCAAAACAATCAAATGTCAACATCTATCTCATAATGAACACCTTCGACAGAGTTACTAGATCTGGGGTCAAAAGGGTCACTCTTGGGATGTAATCGCAAAATCTGTCTAGACTCTCGTAATATCGCGGAGATTGATTTTCTAGTGTACTGTGATCTGTCTCGGATTCCTTCCAATGGCCACCTCTACTACTTCCTGTCGCCAGATCAGAAAAGGATCACACAAATTTATTAAATATCCGAAGAAATAATGACATGTTCCC
This sequence comes from Lepetodrilus elevatus, assembly GCA_034780755.1. Classification (NCBI taxonomy): domain Eukaryota; kingdom Metazoa; phylum Mollusca; class Gastropoda; order Lepetellida; family Lepetodrilidae; genus Lepetodrilus; species Lepetodrilus elevatus. Next base: position 7,951 of record JAVCKZ010103118.1, read on the forward strand.
CGTGTATTTCAGCAGATGAAATATTCCATATCTAATACTATTTTTGTTTGCGAAGCCATGAATGTTTGAACGAGGATCGGATGAGCATATATTCAGTTTATTGGAAGATAATAATCTAAATTCTCATGTTTTTCCTACATACCTAGTAATAACAATGTAATATCAATATAATCTATTGTATCGACATGTTCTGTCTATATGAGAATATAGATTAATTTATTGAAATATAGTATATGTAATACAAATCTTTCAGGTCTTTCCTCGACAAAATCCCTAAAATCTTTATAATATGGACATTAGTGGATTTGTTTATTGGACAATATATATATAATATTTTTTTGATTTTCTTTAATTAAGAGTTCTTGAATCTTTAGAAAAATTACTATTTCTCTCTACAGAATAATTTAAACCACAAGAAAAAATATAGCACATCTTCACGTAAAATATATTATTTATTGATCATCCATCTATCGATAAAATATTTTATGAAGTGTATTTCTATTTCTACGAGGTTTTAAAGAATCAACCCAGGCAGATTTCCTTCTGTGATCAATGAAACCCTAGTTCAGATCTATACCAGGAGATCAATCACCACAAACGTCACGACCATGATCTACGATCTGCAAGGTTTAAATACTTTGGGTCTTTGATGGCCAGATCCGACCTCATTTCCGTAGGCAACAAGAGCCACAGCCTCTTACAGCAGACAAAATAAATACTGTGCTATATCAAATATTAATAGTCGGGACTATTAATTGAATTTGTGGATTCCGTGCTGGTCCCGGGGACGACAGCTTTATATATGATAGATACATAACGCAAACAGCGGAGGGGAAGGAGGCTGACTCATCTAAAACCCAGCAAACATCACCAGCTGCAGTTCCTGGGGATTTTATGTACCGTATACTCTGTAGGAAGAGTTTAGACCATTGTGTTGAGAAGCAGGCCATGGCGATTTCCACGGTGATTCCATGGCAAGTCTGTCTGGCAAGTCTGAGAAGACAAGTCCATGGCAAGTCTGAGATGAGTTTGAAACCAGTCTATGGCAAGACAAGTGCATGGCAAGTCTGTGGCAAGTCTGAAAAGACAAGTGCATGGCGAGATTGAGATGAGTTTGAAACCAGTCTATGGCAAGACAAGTCCATGGCAAGTCTATGGCAAGTCTGTGGTAATTCCATGGTGTGGCAAGTTTGGGACAAGTCTGATGCAAGACTGGGATGAGACTGACGCAAGTCTATGGCAAATAGTGGCAAGTCCATGGCAAGTCTGAGAAAAGTCTATGGTGAGTTTGTGGCAAGTCTATGGCAAGTCTAAGACAAAACACGTCCATGGCAAGTCTGAGGCAAGTCTGAGACAAGGCAAGTCTATGGCAAGTGCATGGCAAGTCTGAGATGAGCCTGACACAAGTCTATGGCAAGTCTGAGACAAGGCTGACACAAGTCTATGGCAAGTCTGAGACAAAGCAAGTTTATGGCAAGTCTGAGACAAAACAGGTCCATGGCAAGTCTGAGGCAAGTCTGAGACGAGCCTGACACAAGTCTATGGCAAGTCTGAGACAAGGCAAGTTTATGGAAAGTCTATGGCAAGTCTGAGACAAGGCAAGTTTATGGCAAGTGCATGGCAAGTCCGAGGCAAGTTTGAGATGAGTCTGACACAGGTCTATTGCAAGTAATGGAATGTCCATAGTGTAAGTCTGAGGCATCAGAATTATTCTAAAATAAATCTATCCAAAGACTGTCAGATGTCAGACATGTTTGACTATGAGATGGAACCCCGCTAAGAACAAGATTAATGGGTTTACACCGCCAACTCTAAATTTGATTAAATGCACTTTTGTTAGATCATGGATACAATATGTCTGCAACAACTTCTAAAGGAATGGCAGATATAATTGTGCATATTTACACTGGTATACACATATTTACACTGGTATACAAATATCTACAGAACTAAATCATAGACTAGTTTAATTTAGTTAAAAATGAATTCATTACAAGTCAAATTAAAAAACAATTGTCTGTCATTAAAATTGGCTGTCATCTGTAATAAATTGCTCAAATTTGGGCTTCTGCAGTGAATACTTGGTAAAGAATAAGACATACTACCTATGGGTTTAACATAATGTATTATAAGCAAACAATTTATATAATTATTGTTTAAGAAAACAAGATAACGAGTACATGTATATCGATTATTTCACACCAAAATATGGCAAATTTGGACTTGACTCGTTCTGACTCATAACCAGTAATTCCATCTCTGAGGAATATCATCAGAATGTTTAAAAAATCTCATTTTACTACAAAAGAATTTGTGTAAATTGTGGGTCTTTATCAATGATTCATTGATAATCACACTAAAGCGTGTAAAGTCAAATTTGTGAATAAATGAAACAAGAATTAATTCTTCTTTTTTTTTAATCCACAGTTGTCAAAGTCCACAAGGGAAATTTTATTTGAAAATGAAAGTTATTGGTGACAGAATAATTTGATTACTGTTATTCCCATTACACAGAATGTCATCTGATTGGCAAATGTAATGTCGTTACTGACTTTGTGATATGACTATGACCCTAAAGACTGAAACCCTCGGAGGGGAGAGTGTGGTCTCTATTCTTTGACAATAACTTGATATTCATGAGTTCATCCGTGATATGATTTGCTGTTATTGAGTTATTTTCCTGAAATCAGAATTTGAAGAAATAAAGAGTCATCGCCCACTTTCATTGACATTTAATTTGAAGACCATTACCTCCACAGGTGCTAGCTTTGATCCAATAACTTCAATACTTCATTGAGAGAAAGAGAGAGAGAGAGAGAGAGAGAGAGAGAGAGAGAGAGAGAGAGAGAGAGAGAGAGAGAGAGAGAGA
>JAVCKZ010103129.1:0-23937 GCA_034780755.1 Lepetodrilus elevatus
GTGTTGATTTACTTACAAATAAGAAAATCACACCACTTTTAGTAATGCACAGAAACTTTTTTCCGCTAGTATATATTAATTAAAACATTGAAATACTATTGTAAACCATCATATCAATTTCAGAGAGATAACCTTTTGCGTTATAACAGGCTTCCTTATACATGTATGTAAATACACAGTACATGTATGCATGTTTTTGGTTCCGATGTCAGTTTTAATTGGTATTTTTATATCTGTACCGGTATCTTTATTCCTCTCAGCAACTGTCAAGGATCGACTGAAAACACCAAACACGTTATGTAGTCCATTTTTTATTTAGCAAAAATATGTTCCAGTTGTGTGACAGTGGAAGATGACAAGAGTGCTACAATGCAGGTAAACTTGGCAATATTCCTTAGAATGGCATGTTTATATTATAGCTGGCCCAGATATACTATTAAAAGGTGCCTTCTGTCATCCCAAATTATACAGACAAATGATAGATGTTAATGAACTGTTAGAACAGAAGACACATGTTTATCACCACTACAACCCTGATATATGTACCCCATCAATACAACTTGTACATTGGCATGAACATTTACATTAATTATGGTAATGCAATTTGTTATCTAGTGACTGTACAAATTACCTGATCGCTAGTGACTGTACAATTTAAACTGATTGCTGAAAGGGTCAATGATTACAAGATAACTACTGAAATGAAATAACCAAATTGAAAAATATTTATAATAAATACACAAAATGAAATGAATGTCACATAAATCCAGCAGAACACATATACAGTGAACTAATATGCATACAATATCTTTAATAGCCTACACTAAACATATTACGCATGTGTCTTATTTATGGACAAAATTAAAACGTATTTTAGATTCACGGTCATCACTGGATGGAACATTTCAAATCAGATCTCAATCTGTAGTACATGTATCTCCATTTCTATGTCATGAAGGTTAAAAGTACAATAACTGAAATACAATCAGAACATGGTTGATGGACTACAAAATTGATTTACAATGTCATCTATTACAAATTGCAATATTTCATATATGATGATTGTGTTAATTTGAAGAAAATGATTTTATTTGTATCAAAATAGTATACAAAACAAAATACATTACAGTGCCTTATTAATACTACATTGTATTTTCAGAGATGGAGCAAGGATAAAATACTGGTATAACATAATGATGTGGGGCAGGTGTTTTTTACTCTCTTTTTTTTTGCTTTCTATTTCCATATCAATAAATGTAGTGGCTATCAAAGAAAATTGAACTAGTGTTTTACTCAAAGCGGGAATATTATCAAAGTAAAAATAAATAAATTCAATTTTGACAATTAATAAATTTACTGGGATGTTAAAAAAGAGAAATATACATATACAAATTGTTGATTTCCAATTGGTAGTGTTCTGAAGTGTATAGTGCCGAGTAGAGTGAAGACCTGTAACACTTACTGCCACTGTAGAAAATGTTATCATTGTCAATACAGGTACAAACAAAGATGTTACTATGATTGGGATGATTCGCAATACTCAAATATCTCCTGCTCATAACAATCTGACACCTAACCCAGAAAAATACATCCATCTTAAACAAAGGATTAAATGGGAAATTTTCAATTTTACCATACCATTTCTAAAATAATTTTCACAATGAAGAAAACATTTGAATTAGTACTGTACAAACATAAGATAATAAACATACCATTGACATAAACATGATTGTTTTAACTTTGATATCAGATCTACAACTTGAAACAAATAACCAAATATACAGAATTTCCATCTATAATCAAGTGATGTCCTTTTCTTCCAGTAGCCAGGAAATTAAATGAGCGCAAGTCGCCATGCGTACTTGGAGAATCCATGGAAATATCAGTCTTGGCTCCAGATTATGAAACTTTTCGGAGTACGATTTCAAGTTTTGTTCACAAATCCTCATATAAAATTTGAGCTTGAGCATGAAATCGTAGTCAAAACGTTCTGTAATCTTGGGACCCGAAATTGCTTTCTAGTAGACCAAATTATCCGCAGGCACTGCCTGTAGCTACTACAACCCCTGATTACATACATGAGGGTTATGGACAAGAATACACCCCAACACCTGTTCACTGGAGACAACATCACAACAAGTAAGGCGTGTAGACGATGTTGAAGACATCCCACATCTGTACAGCAAATATACACAGCTGATTTAGATGTTCCGCCTATAACATATTTCTCGGTTGGGTAGAGACTATGAATAAAGTAGCATATCATAAAAGCATTCCAAGCAAAATTAGAAACAAGGATTTACAATTTCTCAAAAGGGAGACATCTGGGGTATGGGGAAACGGCATACTCATTTCTGACGTTTACCAGCATCAGCAGTCTTCTCAATTGTCATGATGAGTGCATTTATCCTGTAAATGTCATGATAACCTTTCAAATGGATTCTCAACCAGAATTTCCAACTGGATTTCCCCCTCTTTTTTTTTGTGTTTTCTTCTTGTTAAACTAGCTTAACTTTATGATAAGATTTAATAGTTAAAGTTTATACCCAAGTAGATACACGATCTGCACAATTTGCGATTTTCTTAAATATAAAATGTCAATAAAAAAGAATGGTTATCTGTATAAACACATGATAAAACATTAATTACTCATAAGACCTTTCTTGCACAATGATAAATACAGACTGGTTGTGAATTTATAACAATATACAACATGTAAATTTATGTAAATTCATATAACTTCATCTAGAAGGAATGAGAATCATGATTTCATCATTGTATTCAATCTAATAAGACATTTAATAAATCGTACCTATTCATTATTGTTGTATTCTCTCCATGTTGAAGGCAACCGGAGATGCCCAAATGTTGAAGGCAACCAGAGATGCCCAAAAGAGCTATGTCTGTGCCAGCAAGGAGAGGGAATTTACAACAGCATTGGTCTGGCACAATCTTGGTACACGTAGTACAAGATGGTCACAGTACAGTACGCATTGACACAATAAAGATATACAAATTCCAGCACTTTTCACAAAATAATCACAGTAGTATATAAATTATAATACCACAAAGCTTCTACAAATAGAAGGAACTATTGACAAAGTCTGAAGTCCCTATTCACAGAAAGAAAGAAAAGATCTAAGTCACAGAGACATGTTCAAATGTCAACAAATCAGGGACAGTTTCACCATCATCGTCTTTTGGCAATACTGCCTACAGAGAAAGCAGTATTTGTAATCATGGTAAACAGTCATCACAACATTATATGTATATGTATATATATATAATACACACACACTTGAGTGAACATTTGAGAAATATATTTATATATATTACAATCTGTACATGAGAGAATGTGTTTGTTTGTCATCATAAACAAACATCAATACTATAGCCAAGGGCAAAGAGAGAACCTGATCCGCAAGATTAACCACTAGAATCTTCGAACCACTTTGGACCCATGAGGTTTCAATTCATGTTCACACTTTTCAACACCTCATCAAACAACATAGTCACCTTACAACTGACAAATTTCTAAACGATATTAAACTTAAGATGCACCACAAAATAAAATTACCATAGTGTTTGTATCACTGATAAAACTGACAATATCATTAGACAGTTAGCTAATCACAATTAGACACCATTTCAAAAGGTACCAGACCTAATTTTAGATAGAAAAGCAATAGTACTATCACTGAACTGTGGAACACTAAAGATATGTGTAACAAATTACAATAGATCACAACTGTGTTCGATATTACTCACCGATCATCAAAAGACGGTGAACCCGGACCTAGTTTCAAAGAACAATTTAACCTTCTCCATGCTGAATGCAACCAGAGATGCCCTAAAGAGCTGTGCTGTTGTCTAATCCAGCATGGAGAGGGTTAAAGAGTAATGAGCGCCATAACACTATATTATGTGTATACATATATAGGAGTTACGACGCTCGCACCACTAGAACTGATCCATGGAACGGGACCCAGGGCTGTAATTTTCTCCCTAATTTCGCTTATTGACTGATAATTGGAACATTTAAGTTTCAAGACATGTTCATTATCCTGCTATAACAGTTTACAATATACATTACTTAGTCTAAAGCTCTCACTTCTGTCTGTCTTTAACATTAAAAACCTTCAATAGGCCTAAGTAGCGCATACTGGTACTCTATAAAAGAACACTTCAGCTTTTAAATTATGTAAACATATCCAATTTTGTGGTGTGCCTAAACAGCTAAAACTTTTAGTAAAAGCAATTAATTAAAGCCTGAATTTTTTTTTGGAACTACCGTAATCACTTACACGAAAGATAGAAGAAAAAATAAATGACTTAATATTCCAGAACTGAGTTGGAAACACTTCACACCGAGTTGTTCCTGTATTCCTAAAGATCGGTGGCATCATACAACACGCTCCGTTGATGTGTCACTTTTCATTTCGATTTCCTCGGCTGTTGTGCTCAGTGTTGGAGTTGTGGGCTCCTCTGGAGTGACCACGTCGTTCTCGGTGTCCCCGGTTCCCTCAATGCCCGCCTCTAGTCAATTGATGGCCAGCTCCACGTTGATGAACTGTTTCAAGCGCTCTAAGTACTGGCCGTAGAGTTCTACATCATTGTGTCCCGCACCCTCCACCCACAGCGGCTCCACGGTGCGCGGACACCGCTCGTATATCGCCAGTCCGTGCGAGAAGTCTATCACTTCGTCCTCCGTACCGTGAATAACTAGCACTGGAGACGTGATCTTCGAAACTTTGTCAATACTGGAAAAACAGAAATGTTAATGATTATTAGAATTACAATAACATATTCTCTATTATCATTATTTTCTATCAATATTCATTTTCCAACCATTCAAATTCAAGAAAATTTAAATACTGGTAGTGGTACAATCTCCATAATTATTATTTTCTATAGATCTACAGCGGGTTTGGTAGTACTCTGACACTAAAGCAAAGCATACATCTACCGATCTGTGGATGCGAAAGCTCAGTAGAATCCTAGCATGACCAAGTCAGGGGCCTGTTGCTCAGAACATTGCAGTGCTACAATAGTTGTAACTGGGCTCCTGCCACAATAAAAAGCGCTGACCTTACAATAATTGTAGGTTACAATCCGCTACAATAGTTCTGAGCAACGACACTCAGAAAGGCAACTTTCACAAATACTGATGCGACAGGATTTAAACGCAGGCCTTTGGCTTCAAAATCCAAACTTTCTATCTACCATTGTGCTATCACCCTCACTATGTTCTATACCCGGTAAAGATTCAAGGAATTTGAAAAACCTGAAAAATTTCAAAGATTAATTAATTTCTTCCATACTTGCTAGACATAATGAGGCAAAACAATACTTTTCTAAATGTTATTTTTCTATATTATTGCAACACATGTACTTTTAGTGTTGCAGTAAACCTGTGTGCACTGGCTAGTGCTGACAAATCAAGGATAACTGCACTGCAACAGTACACAGAATGCATCCAATCATGATGGTGTAAGAAAACAAGTTCAGCAAACATTGCAATAAGATGCTGCTTCCCCAGGGCAAGTTTGAACTTTGTACCTTTACCTCTGAAATCGAGAAGATCTAACATGCAGTGTTTCAGATGGGCGTCGGTCATCGGACAATGCCCGATTATTTTCGCAAATGTCCGAATTTATTAGAGACCATGCCTAATTATTTTCACAAATGTCTGAGATTTGTAAAACCTGTTAGGACATTGTCCTGAACATTTTGTTGGCCATCTGAAACACTGAACATGTATCACAAACCCAAAACAGATCTACCACTAACTAGTTGTTCAAGAACAATAATAGTACGGTAGTATTATAATTTACAAATTTAATGTTTAACTAAATATACTGATTTATTAAGATCACCCTCTACTAGATTACCAGTATCTAATTTTAATTAATAATTTATTATTTAATTAAACAATTAAAATTGGCCCTGTAAATCATCAACATAGTCAGGATATATCTCTTCGTATATAGACATAAACATCCTTGTTCTAAAGATAAATTCAGAAAATCTTGTACCCAATTATAGGTGTTGTCCATAGTGTGTCACAAGAGAATCATTGTATTCAACACGTAATCATGGTAATAATGGTAACCCAATATCCATGTGACGGAAAGAAATAGCCTCCAGACTATAGTATCCATGATTAGCTGAGAACATGCTAAAGAAGATATTCCTGATAAGCCATAAGTTGAACAAAGCCTGAGACATGTAATGCTAATTTGTAGCGACAGGTCAGGAAAAGTCAGTGATTAATGAGTTATTTTTGACAGATTGTTTGCAGCTGTAATTACGAACCAACATAATATAACCTGATAACAATACTGTACTAATGAACCTAGATGTATAACAGTACATGTTGTACTCTGTACTGTACTGTACTTAGGGGTGACTATCAAGGCCAATTCTACTATTGCAATAGTATTGTGATAGTTGAAAACACTATTGCGATCGTATTGCAATAGTTGTGCTACTATTGCGATACTATTGTGATAGTTTGTTTTTAAAAATAAGGCTTTTGAAGATGGCTAATAATGCGTAACGTAGTGGCTAATTTACATAGTATTTAGTGAATAAAATGCAAGACAATAGTGCGTTATCATTTGATTTAATCCTAAAATCAAAATCTTGTTAAACAAAGATTTCTCTGAATCCCATTTTCATTAAACTTTGTGAAATTCATGGGTACCCACTCTGCTCGAGTATTTTCAACTAATTTGGTCTTAGTGTTTAAAAATAGTACACTATCGAAAGTTGATGGTACTAATGGAAATAATCGATAGTTCAAATTACCATCGATGCATTGCTATCGGGCCACTCACTATCACAATGCATCAATAGTTTGATGCATCATTACACCCCTAACTGTACTGCATATATATATATATATGCATCGAGATTCATGAGTATGATATCTCTCAGACTTAGGGATGTCGTGATTCACCAATGTATTGCCATTTCTCTTTGTGAATCGATTCATAATTGCTGATCGATTAAAAAATATATGCTAAGTTACATTTTTTATAATTATTTGGTATGTTTTATTCACCAAGCAGTGTTTGATTTAGCATTTCCAATGTTTTCATAAAATTAGTATCAAGATACATATTGTGGCACCTCTAATATTGAACTTGTATGCTATAATGAGATATACAGTTATAACCCATTATAACAAATTAATCACAATTTTATTTTCAATAGGGCATCTTTGATTGCCTCCATCTGGGGGGTTAATTAAAGGCTAATAACATTCATTGACCTCATGACCTTTACAAAAATACCATAACCAATGAACCATGGTAGGCTTCAACCATGTCAACCTAATAGTAATGAAATCTGGGTCTATTCATCATGCATACACTAATTTCAAACAACAAGCTCTATTACTATTATATGTAGCTGCTCACTGAGCTGTTTTGTATTTACTATTTATGAGTCATGACCTATTGTAAACTCATGATATTTAAGTCAATAACATTTCTAGTATTCGATTCATGACGAAGATTCTGAATGGGACATATGGTACACAGTGGGACATGCCTACCATGTAGTAAATGAAGACTGTGACGGCCGTATGAACTTTGAAAGATAATCATGATTGATGAAGATAATAATAAAGACAGGACATATGGCAAACCAGTCTTCGATGCTTGATAGATGATGGATGTAATTATGTGCTTATCGTGTTATTTAATTTATTGCTCAGCTTGCTACTGTGTCGTGAAAGGTCATCATAAGAATCACCACAGTAGACATGGTAGAGTGTTGCATTTATGACCAATAATCAACGAACAGATTTGGCAAGAGACAATCTGCTTTACAAACACTCAACAGTGTTCGAAATAATAGGGGGTGGGGGGGATCATTCTCCATAGGCCCAATGTTAATGGTGATAAAATTTGTAATTTTCATGGGGTCACACAGATACCTTTATCATTGCAGATTTTCAAATGACACCCCCGCACCACAACATAATTCGAACACTGCTCAATTACGCTATCTTTAAATTCTTAGTATTTGAAAAAACTGATTAGCAGAAAACTTAATACTAATTAGCATTAGATGATAAACTGTAAAGAATGGAGAAAATTTAACAAAATTGCCAACATCTAACCAGATATTTTTTTATTTTGTTCAATGATTAAATGCAGTTTGGGATGAGAACACCGTGATTTAATTTTATAGAGGGAATCTCACCCATCATACTTCCCTCTATAATCTATAAATTAATAAAATCTTAATTTTAATATAAATAAAATCACATAGTTTACTTCAGACAATAGGTTTTTGAGAGACTTCAAGTGCATGTATGCCAAACAAAGACATTGGCTATCATTAGCTATATTACAAGTAATGCCCAGATAAAAACATATTCTATAATACATCTGTTTAGTGTGGCGATTTGCATTTATCGTTCTTTAATTAAAATTAACGACGAATTTGTTAATTCGAAAACTGAGTTTTAACAAACTACAAAATTAACTACAAAAACTAAGTTTTGTTTTAACTCAATAATTCATAGGTACCGTACCTGGTAAAATAGAACCATTTTTGCCTGGACAGAGATAATGTTCCACAAATAGATCTATATTGTATTAATACTATTATTAATATTATTTATTATTATAACCTTGGAATTGAAATGGAAGCTACACAACTTCACAAGTAAGTGATGAGGACTGTGAGGATACTTTTGTTTGTTGCTGACAACACTTTTAACAACCTATACATGGTATAATCACCACCATGATTTGGCATTTTCTGTCTGGTCTGTGAACAGATATAATTTGACCAGAGAGAAAGGAATGTCACAAATTTATGTTTTAACTGGTAACACAAGTCATTGGATACCATTACTAGGAAGCGACACCATTAAGGATGTAAACTAAAGAAGTAGTTATTTTATCATATACATTACACTGAAGACATACATTACAATCATTATTTACATTTAATATGTACAAAAACACACACAAGTCACAACATGGGACATGATTGGTATACAGGGTAATTTTGTAGTAACAGTAGACCTTGCATATAACGTACTAATTGGGACCGGCTATTTTTGTCTGGTATACTGTACGTGAAGTACGTTATACGGATATACCGTAATTAGCGTTAGACGGAACCGTGACTTCAGATTCAGTATGTTATAGTCGAGTGTCCGGTTTACGCTAGGCCGTTATATGCGAGGTCTGCTGTATATGTAACAAATCTGTTAATACGACTAAATGCGCACCTTGGAAAGGCATCAAAGAACCAAGTCCGCTTGGTTTCTGGAAACGCCACCCTCATGCCAGACATCAGCGGAGAGTGAAGAACGACGGCACCAACTTCGTACCTGGAGGCAAGATCTACTGTGGGAACGGTTCCTATACTCTGCCCGTACAGGATGACGTTTTGAGGGTTTATACCGTATCTTGTTCTCAGAGCCTGCCAGGCCGCATCGATATCTGCATAGAGATTCTTTTCAGAGGTTTTTCCTGAGCTTACGCCATAGCCGGAATAGTCAAAGCTGAATATATTGCAATTGATTCTTGAGCCCAGTCCAATATAGAAACTACTCATCTGTCCAAGATCAACAGCATTGCCATGACTGAACAGAATCGTAAAGCGTGCGTTGGGTGAGCAACGAGCAAACATGCATGCGATTCTGTTTCCTCTGCCTGTGCGAGTCATAAAGACTTCGATACAGTCCAGCTCTCTTTGAGAGTACTGCCACTCGGCCCTGTCCTTTAGGTGAAGGCTGTACCGAGACCCAGCTTCGTCTGAAACCAGGGAATAAGTCGGTTCCGGGGGAAGGAATGCCAGTTTAGCTGCTATCCTGGATGGGCATGGCGGACAGCAAAAGAGACAACAAAGCTCACTGAGCGACAAACCGTTCATGGTGGACTAAACGTGGGCGAAATACAACGTGGAATAGAAATGAAGATGAAACAAGTGTTCTACGCAATCCTGAACGATTCGACCATGAAATTGTGTCCAGGAGGAGACTTATTTGTCGAAAACATCGGGCAATATTGTTCTGTCAGAAACATTCACCGAGTCCGGCTGGTGACGTCATATGCGGATCGTCTTCCGGGATGTCGGCATATGAGACAATGTCGGTCAAATGAATATACAAACACAGAATTTAAGGGATAAAAATCATCTACAACTCGTCTAATTATTGTCGGACGTTGTAATTAAATATTAACAAATGTATTTAGCCCACGCTAGCTTCGGGACTAACTTATGTGACGTCAGATCCGTGTTATTTTGTACTTCCGGTTGTCAAGATTTCATTCACGTGTTGCAAGGTGCCCGTCCACACACAACGTCCCTAACTTCTCTAGCGACTCTGGTTACTACAGCCTGTAGTACAGGTTACATATTTAGCATATTTACACATTTTCCCGTGTAACTGTAAGTAAACTAAACAGGGATCTGTCACAGTCATTCATCTCGGATAGAAATTGGGATAATGATCGGAGGAGGGTAACCAATATTCGTGATAGGTCCCTAAAGTACAGCTGAAGAAAATTATTCTAATGATTTCTGATAATATCACAAATCATTAGAATAATTTTCTTCAGCTGTTATATGGCTAGTGATATCGATCATGTTGATCATCTGCTGATACATGATTAATAATTGTCTAAACTAACTTGTCAATATATTATCATGTTTATTGCAGGATAGTGATAAATGATTTCATAGCGAAGCATTTATCACTACCCAGGAATAAACATGGCCAAGTTTATGCACAGAAGAGAGAGAGAGAGAGGTGGGGGGGGGGGGAGAATAGAGTATAGAGAAGAGAAATTGTGAATGCTATGAATGAAGGCTTTTACGTAAAGTTGATCTTAGCTCGAGATTCCTCTAGCCTTCCTTGCTGACGATACACATGATACAAGACTTTTTATATGGGTATGGTCAGGAGAACTTCCCCTGACCATACCCTACAAATGCTCATATCGTCAGCAGGGAAGGCTAGAGGAATCTCGAGCTAAGTTGATCTTTGTATCAGATATCATTTAAAAAAAATTAAGAATATGTTATAAACCTTTCACTTTTGAATTTTATATTGCAGAATATTGTAGCCTAAACTATGAGCTCTCAACGCGGAAATACAAAGAGGACTCGCGAGCAGAAATACAGTAACAAAAGTGTGTTCAAGAATGACATGCACAACAAATCACAACAGATGGCTTCCATCAACAGAACAGAGCTCCCCGGCTTGTGCTTACACTGCAAGGAGAAGATTGAATGGAAGATTAAATATGCAAAGTATAAGACTCTGACTGTTGCAAAGAAATGGTTAGTTACCAAAATACAGAGTTCGCAATTAACACTCGCCCACTCACCCGGGCCATTTCACCCAATTCTAAAGGTATCCAATTCTAAAGGTATCCTAAGGGCGAGTAGGAATTCATGTCTTTTTAAAACATTAGTTATTTGTATCCTTATTCGGTTAAGTGTTAGGTTAGGTATTATCCCTGAAAATATTTTATGAATATCTGTCTATTTTACTGAGATGTCAAGTTTTGTGAAATTTAAACGAGTTCTGTTCCACCTGCAATAAATGTATTGCTCGTCGCCTATGGGTGAGATATTCCCACTGCCACGTAAAGCATTAATTCAATCAATCAATAAAAGGTTATGTGGTACTGTACAGAGCCTGGCCTGTATGTCACAAGAGGGTCGTACCTGTAGTCCAGGAGTACATCGAGGTATACGTCATATCCTGCTATAGTAATAGCATGGTGCACAGACTGATTTAGGCCAGGACTACAGTTATGAGTCTTACGACCCTTTTGTGAAATACAGGACTGATTAATAATGACATAATAATGTTGGTTTACAGTTGATTTTTTTTATTGATATTAAAATAGTTTATGTAGATAATGTACTAATTTCTCGTCTTACAAATTTTCCCATTTTGTTTCAGTGTGAAGTGCAGTGAAAGAAATATAAAGAGAGCCTACTATGTTATGTGCATTACCTGTGGATCTGCCAGCAATGTGTGCTGTAAATGTGGAGAGGCAAAAGAAATAGTCTTACAGTATGTAATACTAATAGTCCCAATAGTCTCAAGAATGTAACACACAAAAAATAGAAAATATTTATTATGGTTTGAATATTAATTAGACTTACAACTACGTGACAAATATCTTTTAAAACTGTAAAAAGTGATGCCTCTGAAATTACAGGACTATTGAACTGAAACCATCACATATATTTATTTTAATTCCAGAAAATGGCACTAATTAAGGTTGTTATATTGATACTCTAATGAAGTTTTGGTAATAATGCTACCCCCATGCCATAGCTTCAATAAACATTATAGTCGGGCATGGCAATTGTCAAAGGATCTGAAGAAATTCACCAATTTATTTGTACATGGGTAGATTTATTTTCACTGGATGTGGCTTGTATGGGCTGTTTTCTGCTGAAATCACATTTGTCTGTTGCCATGCCTGTATATTCTATAATGAATAATTGTGATATTAAATAATATCAATTATAGAATTTAACGTTTTTTGACAGAGAGGGGTTAACAACAGCTGAGCAAGCCGTGGAGGATGCCAAGCTACAACAGACTCTAAAGTATCTCAAAGAAAGAGAGAGACGTAAGTTTAAATTACATTTTGTCTTATTTGGAGTTTGACGTCTCCAGTGTCTCACAATTGAATGTAATTAACCCTCTTCATGCTGGAGGCAACCAGAGATGCCCTAAAGAGCAGTGCCTGTGTCTAGTCCAGCAGGGAGAGGGTTAAATGGAGAATTATATTGAAATTTCTCCAATCATATTTCCAATTATGATACGCATATCGTAATTTCCTGGGTATATATTAAAAAAGTTTATATTTAAGGTGGTGCGGGTTATCTGATGGTATAACTCGTGGGGTTCCATACAACCTGTAGTAAACCAACAAAATCACCAATAAAACTTCAAGGCTACCATTAAACCATCTCTTTTGCAGGTACTTTCTTTCGTCTAAAAGAACAGAAGAAGTCATCTGGTCGTATTCTTGGTGTCAACGGTCAAGATAAAGAGTTGACCTCCGACCTTAGTGATGCTGGCCAAGACAGTGATTGTTCAGATTGTATTGACAGTGAAGATGAAGATTCAGAAGGCTGTAAAACTGATCAGACGACCGATAAGACAGAATGCAGCAATGCATGTGAAAGCGAGCATAAAGACATGAAAGACTTGTGTACACAACTTGAGAAGACTGTGTCGGTGCAAGCATGACGACACTATTGTAGATGCTTTGTGTAACTGTGTAATTTCTTTGTTATTGCCTTGTAAATACAGATTACTTGTAAATATGGTGGTTGTCTGTTAGTCTCTATGTCACATAGTTTGACCAACTGAAGAATTATGTTTTCGTAATGGGTGTTACCGTCACATGACTTCTACAAGACATTTCTTTTAGGAAAAATGACTAAATAGCTGACATTGTCATGCATGCTACAGCAAACATAAAATATTCCATTACTCAAAAAAATGTGTTAAAATGTGTTGATACATGAAATTTATTTATGATACGATAATAAATATTGAAAGTGGGCGATAAGCTTATCCACAATCCAATTTTACCCTTTCTAAGATTATTCATTCTGAAAGTTGTGTGGTAGCACAGTGGTAGAATGTTTGGACTTTGGAGCCAAATGTCCCAAGTTTAAATCCCACCCCTGGAGGGCCCCAGCATTATTGTTCATAAAGGTTTCCCCTTTCTAACACAATATTAATAGGATGCACCATCTGTAGAGTAGCAATGCAGATATCATCCTCCTTGGTCTGTCAGTACCAGCCGATGCTAGCAGGTTTACTGCAACATTCAGCCCTACAAATGTTGCAGGTTTCCTCCTACCCTAAACCGACAAGTTGTTATAGAAGTGAAACAATCTAGAAAACGACTCTGAAACTCAAATATTAAAAAAACTCATTCTGAAATGATTTTACTCTACTTCGAAAACAATGACCCAATTCATTTACCATTGAGTTTTGATTATGGATTTTACACGTAATATCCAGATGTACGTCCAGATACTAGAAGTTCATGAGCAATGGGAATTTACAAATTATTTCTATGGAATAAGGTAGCAATATTTCAAATGCTGGAGCATTACCACTGCTGCTTTCCATGGTGAAAAAACCCATCAGTTTTCTCTTGCTCATTCACTGTTCTTGCAAAAGCATTGGAGATAAAAACCAGTACAAATTTGTTTGAAGATTTATGACATTTATCCATTTTTTCATAATACGTTATACTTATAGTTACAAATTCCATATACACAGTAGTAAATTAATAGAAATATTTCCACAAAGTGTTATGACTAGGTCACTAGGCTAAGCAACAATCTTGTATCATTTGTGAAATTTATTGTGACTTGATTGTACAGGCTGCAGAAGCAATCTTGTCACTTTATTTGCATAAAAGTACAACTGAAATAACTCAATAAGCCTGGGTTTTACATCTGTAGCTATAAAATCACTTTAACTAACTCCGTTGCATTGGTAAAACGACACACAGCACTCCTCATAGCTAAACACACAGCACTCGTCAAACATGCATACACATTTACTCTCATACATCACATATGTCTGGCACAAAATATAATATAATCCATAACAAAATTCAACATATTCCTTTGCTTGAATTTTCTGTTCAAGTATCAATATTTTTCTATCTCTCCAGTAATGGTTTCATAGCAGTAATTGTTCGGGCAAACGATTAAATTCCAGCATCGTAGTGTCTGAACATGATCTTTGTTTAACCGGTATTTCAATAGATCTGATATAACCCAGCACTTATCAGTTTCATCTGATTGACAACCAACGCACGACTGTCACGAAATGGCGCCCAACACGAGTCGTGGTAAACCAGTAGAGGTGCTGGTTTGTGGGTTTTTTCTTTGGCACCAGCATATTTGTTAGAATCTGCAGAAACCATGAAGATCTAATAGTTAGTACTCCACAAAATGTGTGATCCACTGGTAGCAGCCAGGGTCGAGCTTTCTACACGTCGCACAGATGACGAGTTTTCTCACGACCAGCGAGGCTTCACAACCACTGTTCCGAGCTACTGGCCGAGATGTCCATGAGTTTCCACGCTGCTCGGGGATTAACTTCCTCCTGGTCACGACACAACGCCCACACGTACATGATCCGCATAATCTTGTCCTGTACAGACAGACAATAGTGTGAATTGGATAACATTATGCACTTTTCAAAAATATTTTAACTACTTTAATTAAATTTATTTAACTTTGATATTCAAATATATACATGTATTCAGAAGAAGAAAAAAACATGCATGCTCAAGATCCTGCTTGAGAATAACAGTTTTTAAAATAACATTGAATATTATGTATGAAAATGGTGTCGTAATTGAATATACCGTATATAATATATAAACAAAATATTTGAGTAGGTTACTGAATGTTGCTGTACATACCACATTTCCTTCTACAACTTTGCCTGTTGCGTCTTTGACTGCCATGATCTGCTGTGCATTGAAGGAGATGACCAACACGGGACCCTGGTCCATGATCTTAGCTGCTACAACCTGATAAATAAAACAACATATGCCTATATAAAATTTCCAAAAGTTGGACAATACAGCAAAGGATCTTACAATAAGCTCAATTATCTTTCAAGATACATGTATACACAAATGAGCTTGGGTGTGATCTTGTTGCATAGTAGATACCATTAGGAATTATTATTATTTTATTCATGTGAGTTTTGAGCCATTTTCAAGATTCTTCCACACAGCTTGTCAAATTAGAGCAGGATGGAACATGCAATATCTGTAGCGCTGAAGGTTGTAATAAACCTGTTAGCACTGGCTGGTATTGACAGACCAAGGATGATAACTACCATTGTACAGACAGCTCATCCTATGATAATTACGTCAGAAAGGTAATTTTCGTGAACATTGATGCCGGCATGTCTGACTTTGCACTGTGCGACCACCTGCCCTGATACCATTAGGATGTTGATCTTGAAATGAAAATTCAGTTCCAAGATGCCTAGTTAGGAATTACAAAGAAATGAAGTTGTAATAAGAAATCCAGTCTCTGTCATTATAAGAACATGAAGAGAAATATCACAACAAAAATATCACAAAATGTCAACTTCTTAGTTCTAATGGTTTTTACCGATTAAAAATGTGCGTTCATTCTGCTACTTACATCTACGTTATTTACATCGAGAACCCGAGACGCGAACTTGTAGCCAGCCTGTTGTGCTTGTTTTATTGGGTGGGACAAAGTGTTGAAAGGCTGGAAAAGAAAAACAATATGACAATAATATCTTTTCATGCAGGAAACATTTCTGTAGAATCCAACTGGCATACAAAACCCTCTACAAGCTCTCAGATCAAGAGATATGTTCACGTTTAATATTGTTGGACGATATATTTGTGGGTAGACGGCAGAGTTGTCAAACTTACACCTTCATGGCACCAGTCTTTTAGCACGTCTAAGTCTCCTCGCACCATTGCCTGCAATGTCAAAGGAAACTCATTTTATTTCTACTGAATGATTTGTTGGTTGACGTCGCTGTGGGAATATTTCACCCATATGCAATGCCATTTTTACTAAAGCCACATCACTCTACATCCTTAAATGAAGATGATATACTGTCCTGCTAAGAAATGCACTGTGCAAGTCTAATCTCTGACATTACCAGAATTTGGTAAGAAATTATCTGAGTGAGTGAGCGAATACTAAAGTCCATGAAATATTGACGTACCTCTAATACATTTGGAATAATTTCCTTTTCACACATGCGGATAAATAATTCTTTGTCGAAAGATGGATCAATTTTACAAACTTCTGTGAGCACTTCTGACATTTCTGTTTTGGAAAACATACCACCTGTAACAGACGCATCAAGGCAACAAAAATAAATGAAAGTGCCAATATTTGTGTCCACAAAATTTAACAGTGCATGGATTCCTACAAAACAATAATTAGGAAAAATATGTATGTGCAGAAGCCAGGATAGATTTCCATAGAAATCTTGGTCATTACAGAATGGTCAATGCATTTGACAAATGTCAAATTGTATCAATGTGAGTGAGTATGGAGTTTAACATCACTGCAGGATTTTTTCTCCCATTTGCGACGATATCATTATAATGAGATGCAAGACTGATACAATGATAAACGAGTATGTGCTACATGGTTTCTGTCAAAGGGAAGTAACTAGTGAACACATGGAATGCTGTACTTACCAAATACATCTGCTACTCTGTCTGTGAAAGCTCGGGTAGCTCGAACCATTACATTGTCACTCTCATCATACTTCATCTTCAGATCAAACATTTCTGGAAAAATATCAAAGTAACATCTTTAATGTGTGTACCGTAATCAATTAAACATATATATATACTACCATACAAAAATATGGGAACACATAATTTTAATTAATTTATTTCCATTTAAAAACAAGCGACATAAGTAGACAGGTGCAAGCAAATGTTCACTGTGTTGTTAGAAAACAAGAACAAAAAACAAGCAAAGGGTTCTACAACTCACTTGGTACGTATTCATTTCTAATATGACCTAAGGCAAAGCCTTGTTTGCTCGCGAAGACGTTCACGTTGTATGCCTACTATTTATTATTGAATGTATACCCCAATATATAATAATAATAATAATATATCTTTATTATCCCACAGGAAATTTGTTTGAAATTGAAAAAGCCTCAGTACAACATAATGAAGTACTAATACATCACTCGTACAACATGTAGGCCAACGTTAGATTAGGTACGACTAAATTCGAAAATATCTACGGGCCCTGTTAGACTTTACAGCGTCATTCTCAAGCGGCGTCCGGAAGGTAAATAATTATAGAGAATATAGCGGATGACGAGAACTGTATTTTCAAAATATTCCCTGCTTTAAAAAGAAAATTGATGTTCATATACCGGTATATAGGTCTTGCCGAGATTAACAATAACAGTGGTTCCAATTATGTTATTAGAAGTAGGCCTAATAACAATTTTTAATATTTTGTTTTTGTTTTGAATAGACAGGGCTCCATACCAGCAATGATTTTGTTATATCAATTTTAAAACATCTCAAACGGCGTAAAACATACAATCTATGCTGCCCCTTTTTAGAAATGTAATCCGTATTTGAATTCCAATTTAGTTTTGTCAAGTCTTGCTCCAAGATAGTTGTATTCAATTAGTTATTACTTCAACATTTTCATTGTTGATTGTGGCTGGTTCTAAAACCGTTTTATTTCTCTGAATATCGATAATCAGTTCCTTTGTTTTATTATTAATATTCAACGATAATAGGTTAGCAACGCACTATCTCTCAAATTTAGAAATGTCATTGCGGTAGCTAGTTTCTGAATCAATGCATTAGATGCATTAGAGGTTAAATAATCATCCGCAAATTTAATTGTTGAACAATATCATCTACTATGTACATATTTACATGCTGGTGTTTAGTACGGTGGGCACATTTATCTTTGGACATTTCAATAGACCACTTTTAATTTGTGTGGAAATTCTTGATGCAAATGCTGTTCTCAGGAAGATAACTGCTGTTCAAGAAAGGATACATTCTATTCCAATCTATGTACTTAATTACAGTTCAAATAGAATATAACCATCCATTTGGATATGGGTTTTCTGAGTTCTTAATCCTGAATTTATAAGCTTTAAAAATAGTCTAAACAATGTACAATATAATCCATGTTCCTAAATATTATATACGGTAGTTGGTGGATATTTTACCAATATTTATGATGGATAGTTTATCTAAAGCTCCGAAAAGGTTATCCTAATTTAATTAGTATAATTAAATGTAAATGATTAATTACATTCTTGCACCAATAAGTTAAATGATACTTGACCTTTGTAGAGTACATAAGTTTCCTAATTGTGGTTTTTATTACACGTTGTAATAATGTTTAATTACTGAGATTTTGGAATGTGACGCTTTTTCACGTACTCGAGGGTCATCACGTAGGACTAACGTCACTTACTCTCTAACTATTTTGTTTTGCTTATTAACTAAGCATAATTTCAAAAATCGAAGGAGAGATTTCCCTTTATTTTACTTAGTTGGGACAAATACAGTCTTAAAATGTTCTAAAGCATTAACAATGGCTGAAATTAGTGTTAAACGATAGGGTCAAATCACGTTGTGAGTCGAGCACGTTATGATTTGACGATCCCGTCTCCCCTGAGACTGGAAAGTTGGTAAAGGCCGTCCATGTTAACTTGAGACTGGTCGCCGGCCACGAAGCAAGTATTGCGCAATCGCAAGGAATATACCTAACCAGTCAAATGGTTAGCAGGAAGGAAACTGCGACGTGACGTACGAGTTGACGATCCCCACCTCCCCTGACTGGAAAGCTGGTAAACGGCCATCCATGTTAGCTTTAGACTGGTCGCCGGCCACGAAGCAAGTAGTGCGCAATCGTTTGCGTATTCAGAAACTCGTCCGTAGTAGTGTTTCCGGTTGGCTACAGATTTTCAACTTCATGGATTGTTTACTTTTTTCACGGTAATGATCATTTTCCGCATTTTCCTCGTATGCACGCGTCATCTATAGTGCGAGCTCCGCACGTCCCTTCGGGACGTTAGCTTCGCTCGCTATCAAATATTGTTAAACTTGCCAAGTGAGTTAAACATTGTTGATATCCAATGTTTTCTGTGTAAATAATATCCTGTTATACCTACAGAGATGAGTGAAAATGGAGATGACACTTGTATACTATTACTTACTATGCACATATTGGTTATTGTCCTTAAAGTTCTGCCAGCTTTGGTACCATCTTGAATCTTTGTGTAACACCACTCCAGTCGCTTCACTAAAACAACAAACACGTAGCAAGTGAAAAAATGTCAAATCTATTATGCAGTTGATCAATTATTCAAATGTTATGCACACTCTGCACCCTGCCCCTCTCCATATATGGAACTGTTCTCCACCAATCAGGAGATACTTTCTACTGGGTGGCATTCAATGTTCATAAATGGGAATAAATACTTCTGGGTCACTGGAACAGTTCCTAGACGTAAAATAACTTATGCATTGCATATTTTTAAAGTGATCACATACTCATTTGCTTCTACAATTTTTTCATCTTTCGCAACACCAGGTAGACCTTCCGTCCTTTTCCGAAGTTTTTCTGAAAATATAAAATAAGTTGTAATCCAGAGTAAAATTATTAATTGTTTCTAGACCCATGTCTTTCTTTCTGATGAGTAATTTATATAACTTATCCTCGTATAATATCCTTGTATAATATCATGCGTACGATGAGAATAACTACAAAGTCAGACATGACAACAGACAATTGTGATTTCAGCGGAAAACAAGCCTGGGGTCTGGGGATTTCACTAATCTTTCAGGCCCCAAGCCACGTCCAGAGATAGTAAATTGGCCCCTGGACAAATAAATCGGAGGATTTCCATGGATGCGCGGAATATTTCCATTGAAGTAGATATTACAGCAGTACCTGGAGCCCTGTAGTGTTTAGCTCTCTTGAGAGTCACCTCATCGAATTCCTCCTTCACAGCTCGAACTCCCTGAATGGAACATGAGAAAGTGGTCAATGTTGATTGATTGATTTAATACCGAGTGTCGCTGAGGGAATCTTTAACCAACATGTGATGATAAGTCAATTTAAAGAATGCTGAAGTAGCAGATACACCGAGATGAAAATTACCAAAATTAATTCCATGAACAGTTTTGGTCAAACACAATGGAGGCATTCATGACTTTTTATCTACGCTAATTCTTTTCTTAATTATAATAATTTTCTTTTTAATAATTTACTCAATTTAAAAAATAATAAAAAAATAAAACATTTATATTAGAAATAAATGTCACTTTTAAAATAAACATACACATTTTGTGAAAATTTGAAAAGAGAGGATGACAAGATATAATTTATGAACAGCATTTGCTTTACCAAGTGGAAATTCAGTTGACAAAATCCGATGAACCAGACGAAAAAAAAGATAACTGACCTGTGAGAAAGATCTGAAAGAGGCGCTCTCTCCAATCTGCTGGCCGGTCTTGGATAACGTCTCGGCTGCTTTCCCCGCCGTCTTGCCGAACTCGTCAGAGGAAACTTTCACCTTCTTGATGAAATCCGTCTTCTGAACTTCTTCCATCGTCTGATCCGCAGTAAAATAAACACATTAGTATTGAAACTAGCGGTTTTTGTAATACCTGCTGAAACTCAACTCAGACTTAGTTTTGGTAACATCTTGCTTAGCACTGCTGGTAAAAAATGGAATTACAATTATTATTTTTTAAATGGTGGTGACTTGTGATTCCATTAATTGAACAATGATAAGTTAGTGTGTGGATGTGATGCCATATTTCCAGTTGGCCGAGATAAACATGAAAATATCTAGGATTCTTTCTTGTCCTACACTGACACGTTTAAAATTGTGTGATGTCACACGAGGCAAACGTCTTTCACGCTTTCTTGGTGAACTGAGTTGAAATTAACAACAAAAAAAGCTACAATAGTTGACCGACTGAATTAGTACTTTCATTGGATGAGGAAAAGAAATACCAGCAATTATTTCAATTCTTAATAAGCAAATTGTTAATGATCTTGTACGCCATACCTCTGACACCTTGCTCTTTAACTCTCCGAATGTCTTCTTGAACACCTGGCCTCCCTTTGATGTTTCACTCTCAATGCTTTCCTAGGAATTAAATAGCCGCCATTAAATATACACCTCGGTTGAATGTACTGCATACTAATTTGCAAATTGAAATATTTTACATGTACAATCTACTGTGGAACCTATTAGCATAAAAACCAACATCTTGGTTTACAGCTATGTAGCGTAATTAAACAATTTCTGATAATACAATTATATAAAATGTGCTTCATGTGTGGATTCACATACACCAAATTGCTTACAAATTTTTCTCTTGCTTTGCGAATAGCTTCAGACTGCTCAAGTTTCGCAGTTTCTTCCTTGAACTTCTTCAAGCTCTCCTGCAAGAAGAAAATGTTGCGGACATTTAATATATTTTCTGATAATAGTAGACATTAATGCGTTTATTATAAATATTTTAATAAATATTTATATAAATTGGTTGCAATAAAACAACATTAATGAGAAATCTTACATAAATTATACAAATTACAAATAAATGTATTTTTAGATAATGCTGATTTACGAAATGTGCTGATATGTACCATTGATTATTGAAAGGAACTATTACCTTCATTTCTTTATTTTTTGCCAGCTCTTGTTTAATGTTGTCCATCAACTGAGATATGAAGCTTGGCCTTCCAGACATGGAGCGACTCTGAAATTACAACGTGTTGCATATTTATTTACAATAGCCAGATAGCTAGTAGCATGGATAGTTTTGTTAACAGAGCAAGATATACAACTAAATCATAGTTATGGAATTTGAATAATAGTGTTAATACCTGAGATATCCTGAAGTCGAGCGGCACAGCCTGCTGTACGTACACCACTTGGGGCGGACATCGTGACACACTTGGCAATCGGCTGCTCTGATGTAATAACGTCTGTGAACATATTTTTAAATAATGCAATCATTGTACTCATCCTGTGTCAATGGACTTTGTAACACATTTAGGATATTTCTAGCAATTTGATTGGTCAAGAAATAAAATGTTCCGGGTTGAAGTATTATTAGATCACGGAAGACTTGCTATTCGAGTCAAGTCTCCAACGTCACTACATATGTCGTTTCAAGGATCCCTGCTAACTTGGACACCGATAGATGACATAACTAATTTAACACAATTTCGACTGTTTCAAAGTGCCCATTTCAAGCGAAGGGTGTGTTCATTACAAGTCAGTGAGCTTATCCATACAGTGGGAATATATGAGATTTATATTGAGTGATGTTCACTCAGTGGAATAATTCACTGCCAAGTGCCAACTCAATACAGAATTTTTTAACAGTTGACAGGTGAGAATCCCAAATGTTTGACTGCATCACACTTGCACTTGGTCGCTGTATACAAGGCTTATGGCCAGCGTGTGTATGTTAGCGTATCGACGAATGACATCACCTGGCCAAAAATATGGCCTTACTCCAGGCCAAAGGTTTTACAGTTATTGTTACACTATAACTTATTATACTATAGGAAATCTTATGTGTTTGATATCATTGGAGTTGTGTTTGACAGTTTGACAGTTTGATAGTAGACTTATGGCCTACGAAACCACAATCTGTACGCATCTTTTAGTGTTTACTTGATTTATTTACAGTATTGTTTATGGGAAGATTAATGTAAATCAAGCATAAACTATAGTTTATTACTGTAATAAAATCTAACTGCATTTGACTGTCATCATAAACCGTAGATTTGCTGGTATACCTACTTACACATCCCACGTTATATCACGAACTTACAAGCACGTCAAAATAATCTCGCATGGTCATTTGTAACTGTCAGCGATACGACCCAGGATGTGAAGATACCATGTAATGTAAACGAATTAAATATCCAATGGTTATTTGTGTTCTAATACAGTTGCTACATGATAGTAACAATGTGTAATATACCTGTAAACCTGAACTATGTCGGCAGAGGTTACCGACCGATCTACACATGGAGGCCATGATGCAACTTTCCTACCTTCTACGCAGTCAGTCGAAGGGAGACAATCCAATGTATAGATCCAACTCGCTATAAAAAAAAAGATTTTTACGGTAGATCATAGATTTTAATCTATGGGTAGATCTATATGCCAATGAAAAGTTAAAGTATGATAATTTAAAAAAAACTTGATATGTTCACAGTAAAGTGAGGAACTTTGAACATTAATTTCACAAGGGACATATTTTCCATAATCAATCGTATTTTATTGGAATAAATCATGATAAACTACTGAAAAACTACTTGATTTAGAGAGACGGCCATAGTCCGCTGATGATC
>JAVCKZ010103130.1:0-10818 GCA_034780755.1 Lepetodrilus elevatus
GTGATATACTTAAAGTTGAATATCTATATAACCATTGAGGGTATGCTGATAAAATTCCACATGTGTATTGTTGATAGTAGACAGTTTGTCTTGGATAGCTTTATCTCTGCATAGATTTCTTATTTAAAAAATACTCAGAAGTATAATGTTATTGCATGGTAATATCAAAACCTTTTTTTTCTTTAAATGTCATCTACTTTAGTACTTATCAGCAATGGGATAAATGTTAAATCCTGAATCCTCATCTTCTCACCTAAGGGCGAGATATTCCCGCCACGACGTAAAACATTAATTCAATCAAATCATCTTTTCCTTCTCGTTAATACTTTGATTGAAATGGTTTTGTAATTTACATGTAGACTTGTGGAACATTGGATCCTTTCTTACTCTCGTACTAACACAATGTCGCCGTGTGTTTAACAGACTCTCTGGGATGTCAAGGGTTAAAAGAGTTCTCATT
This sequence comes from Lepetodrilus elevatus, assembly GCA_034780755.1. Lineage (NCBI taxonomy): Eukaryota > Metazoa > Mollusca > Gastropoda > Lepetellida > Lepetodrilidae > Lepetodrilus > Lepetodrilus elevatus. Next base: position 461 of record JAVCKZ010103130.1, read on the forward strand.
CCTACATTTAATAGTTTATTGATGTGTTACCATTTGATATGTTGGTATCTGTACAGATTAAAACATCACTGCCAAAGTATGGACTGCCAAAGATCTCAATATTCTTCTCGATGCTCGTACAACAATCTTATCATAATATCTGCATTTGTATAGACTGCATGGCTTTCATACTATGCACTGTGTCTGCACATTTGAGTATATTCAATACATTGGAAAGTAAATATATTCCGTTCCCTTGCGTATTATTAAGACAACTATATTATTTCATCTATAATTCCTGCTAAATCTATACTGTACCAATGCTTACAATCATCGCAAGAATTGTCAAACTGATATTTATATACAGTTACTCATCCATTTTTTTAACATCTCCTATACTATACATCATGAATTCTATCATATATTTGTTAAGCAGATTTTCATATGTCATGATCTCTTATCATTTTTATATAAAAACAAACAGATTTCATACTTTGTTATGATCTCTATCACATCATTCAGAAGGAGGTTTGTTGCTGGTTTGTCTCTATCGTGTTTTGTCAAGCAGGTTTGTGTTTGTATCATGATTTTTTAAATGTTTGTCGTGCAGGACTGTCAGTGTATTATGCAGGTTTGTGTTGGTTCAGGGAGGGTGAATTTATAATGTTTTGTTATGGGGGGAGGGGGAAGGATATCAATCATTTCCTTATTGTTTACTTTCAGCTTTGTGTAGTGACTGACCGACTTGGCCATGACGTATGATATATTCACATGTTCAGAGCTAGAATCTAACCATTCACCTACTATAGTCTTGCAATGTGCATCTCCAAACTGTCCAAACATTACCAACATTTGCAATGGCAAGACAATGTTTGAAACTCATTAGAAAATATTGGCCATTTCAGTACCTAACTTAAATTCATGTGGCAAACATACACAAAGCATAAAAAGAAAATAAGCAAAGAATTGTCAGTTTGTTCTGAAGTGGCCTTGTATGGATATTAACGTAAGTAATTATCATGAAAGAGAGACACACACACACACACACACACCCAGATATTTGGCATTTTTGCTTCTTTTTATAAATAGATTAGGGATTAGTTCTTTCCTTGGAGATAGTTTTCTGTTTACTTTTTAGTTGTTTGTCTTTGGACTACCAGCTTGTGGTGTCTGTCAGTGACACGTCAGTGGAGGTGTAGTACATCAGTACAGTGTGATCATGTCTGGCTCTCTGGTGGTTTCAGTGGGTACAACCGAGGAGGAAGATGATATGATGATCGAGTGGTTCAAACTCATCAACAGCAAGAACGAACTTGTCCGCAAAGAAGCAGACCTCATCTACATGTGAGTTTGATATCGGACGTAAATCTACATTCACCTTAGTCTACCTGAGAAGTGTAGTGCATATTTATGGCTTAGTAACTTTCTGTCCACTCATTAAAAATTAACTGGACATCTTTCAAGGACAACATTTGTGTTTTCGTTTTCTCTAAGGTTTTTTTCTGAAATAAGGACAGAAAAATAATTCTATATGAACTATTTTTCTGTCCAGTGTATGAATACTATGAACTTGATGTTCAGGTTATAGTCATGTTCACATCTCAGTTTCTATTTTTCAGGTCAAAAGAGCAGGATCTTGAAGATGAACAAGAGGACATCGACTCCATGTTGAGATTTCTCATGAGTATACCTGGTAAGGGCTCATCTATTTCTAATGATTCTAACCCCATGGATATTGTGTAGATTTGTAATTCCGAGCACATGTGCATTATCTGAGAACTCCACACTGTATCATACTACGGTATCTGAGGCTACCTCTACTGTTCCTCCTGTGGTACAGTTCACCTCCAGATTATTAAATTGATTAACACCCATTTGTTTCCTTCTTTATTCAGACTCCGACAAGACCGAGAAACAGAAGGAGAGAGAAATGAAGCTGTTTGAGAAGAAGATGACCGTCATCAACGCCCGCAGTAACATCGTCGACAGCATAGACGAAGATAGGATTAGGTACGTCCATGGTTTTAAGACCAAGGTGTTACAAAATATACGCATGTGGAAATACTATCTTCTCCACTGCAATATGCTATCTTGATAAATACTGTTCTAGCTACTACTCTTCTCCCTTCATAAGCAGGGGGCCTATTCTCGAAACGTTCTTACGATCGTACGACAATCTTAACAATTCTTGTAGTATGGTTACGAACTGTTCATAGGTGAAGAAGTCTGTAAGAACATTTTGAGAATAGGTCCCCCATGTCTCTAATAAATCAGTGTTAGTTCCAGCGCTATGTAGGTTTGAAATTACGTTCTAGAAACCAGTACTATGTATGTTTTAAGATTATATTCTAGCAGATATTAACAGAAGTATATATTGTTTTCAGATACGAAGAAGAAGACAGAGATATCGCCATTATGTTACAAGAGAAAGGTATGTACTGTATATCAAAACCCAGTCCTGTGTAACTCTGTTGTAGCCACAGTCCATGCACAGTACATAGTGTAGCCATTCCATTCTGCTGTGTGGTACTTGTGCAACAATTTCCCATCTGAACCATTCATTACTGACATGGATCATTCTATAACAGGTAATGGTGATGAAATGGTGTCTCATAGGTTTAAGACACAATGTAATGTACATTGAGTTTTAGTGTAACACGATTGTTACAAGTTCTTCTCCAACAGATTACCACAATATCACTGAAATATTGTGATGGACAGAAGTAACCCAAATCGCTTGCTCCTTGGTTGGAGTCTCACATTGGTCCATTATTTTAGAAATATACCATAGTGATCTTACCTAGTCTTTCAAGAATCAATTATCCTTGAAGTCTTTCATACTCATTTAATAATCTAGATGCACAAGTGATGATGTATTGTTTTATCCCAAAGAACATTGGAGAGCAAGAAATAGACCCGTCCAGAATGGATTTGTTCAAAATTGGATTCGCAGATTATTGGCCTTGATACGAGCCCTTATTTGCCCTCAGTGGATTTAGGTAGTATGTCAGTTCAAGAACACTGCCCTCTTCATTAACCCTCTCCATGCTGGAGGCAACCAGAGATGCCATAAAGTCTAGTGCATGTGCCTAATCCAGCAGGGAGAGGGTTAACTTAAGAACAATACTCTTCACAAATCTGTGCATGTTGGGAATGGCCACTTCTTACCTCTCCACTACTCAGAAGAGTTGTCTGTCCTGATATTCAAATGGCAAACATATCTGTGCACATACTACTCTTTTCTTGCAATCAGCTGGTGATGTTTATGTGTTTTATTCTTCACTATTTGTGTATGGCTGGAATATTCCCACTGCGATGTAATTCATGTAAAACATTAATTCAATTAATCAATCTTTAACTTTAAAATTGAATGTGCTTTATGTCAGGTTTTAGCATTGCCTTCCATAGCAGAAGGCATATCACTACCAAATATCCACAACAAATAATATGCACACGGTATCTGCACTGGATTAATATCATTTGCACTTGTTGGTTATTGTAACAATTTAATAATATTTAAGATGACCAAAATTAATTGAATGGTACCAATGATGATAAAATGTATGATTTAAAAAAAGCATTAATTGTTATACTAGTATTCTCATTTTTTCATTATACTACCGGTACATTTCTATTGCTAATAATTGTGAATTCCTCTATTAATGCTATTCCACTGTATTGTTTAAAACCAGTATTTAATAAAACAACACCATTTCTTTTTCAGGATTCCTGGTGGGTAACTATGGAAAAGTTCAGCCCAAACAAAAGAAATCAAGGAAGGGTGCCTTTGTGTCCTACACTGACTAAGCTGTGCCTGCCGTCAAACCTGGCTCAAAACATTATGCAATCTACTGTCCCTTACTTCAACATGAACAACTCTCGGGTTCCAATCCCAGGATCAACTTGATATTGTTACGCCAACAACACAAGTCTGAGGCGCGTTCAAGCTGCACTACTTTTTACTACATAGCCTACTGAAAGCAGTTCACCCAGCAATATGTATGAACTATTTTTGCTACGGGTCTGTACCGCATATTATTTGTAGCAAGATGGATTGTGCACATGTGCAAAGCGATACACACAAAGCCGTTCAATGAATTAGTAGCAAAAGTATCGCACCTTGAACGCACCCCTGGTATAAAGCTGGACATAACTCACTTCCTCCTACTGCCAGTACCGCTTGCAGGGAATTTGGAAAAGATTATCATAAGCAGGTGTATATACAAACAAATCGGTCACCTGATTATTTCAATTTTCATATCATTACTTTTTTATGAAACTGCTCAAAGATCATCAGTTATTTTGATAAAAGAAATACATTGATTTTTCTTACTTAAAACTTTGAATGCTGTATAAGCTGATTTTGTTTCTTTTCATTTAATCTGCATTACTTAATTTATTTAGTCTGCCTCAATATAGCATAATGTTCGAACTTCCTGGTGATTAGTCACACCATATATTGACCAATCACTGTGCGGCGTTGCCATTTTAATTTCCCCTTTCTGAATGACCAGTATCTTGGATGCGTTCCAATGTCGGAAGATCTGAACACTAACAAGTTGTCTTATTATACTAATGATGTTTCATCCAGTCTTTTTCATCCAAACTTAATATGTATGCGCAATGATAGTGCTTCTTTTTGCGGATTGTACCTGAATATTCTTAATATATTAACAATGTAATCACTAAAGAAATTGTCTCATTAGATGTGTTTAAAAGAAATTGAATACATACAGTACTGAATTATCAATGTTAGGAAAATAATACTTAATTTATGTTTTGTTTCTTTTGCATCATGTATGGTAATGTGGTAAAGTTTTATGCAAGCTTTGTAGATCGTACATGTAAATTATTTGCCATTGAAATAGTTTGTGTTTTGTTATATTGAAGACAAAATGGCAATATGATCATACATGTACAGATGACTACTAATTTTCAATAGTCAAGGTGATTAATTGTAAATTGCTTACTGATATTTCCCTGTCAAAGTATGTAATTATAATTTGAAGATTTTATATTTATGAAATGATGTTGAAGTGCAGTAGTGGCAGGGTGATATTTCCTGATCAAATGAACCTGACGTCACTCATTTGTATCAGGGCTTTCAAAATATCGCCATACTACTTCTGCAATTCATGCAAATTCATTTTCTTATAATGTAATAACAAACATTGTTTTGGTACACCTGTCAGCTACTATGAAGAGAACTATTTCATATTGAAATAAATATATTCTCAAATATTCCAATTCCAATGGATTTGTAAATACAAATATCTGATTTTTTATTAATATTTTTTATCTCACTTTCTATTAAAGACCATTGAGTTTCTACAATCCCCTCGCCTGCTTTGTGTCATGTTTTCTACAATTACTGGGTCAAAGAAGCTTCAAATATGCTTCATCCCAACATTGATGTTACTGGAGATTTGTCAAATAGTTCCGATCTCATTTCTAATATGGCTGCGAGTTCTAACTAATATGTTGTCCAGGAAAATACCATACATGTATATTGTATAAGCATAAAAATTAAGAATATCTGAATAAAAAACGTATGGAAGTTGTCATCAGGGTATTTACAAAAGAATAGGTAATTATGTTAACCTTCTCCCTGCTGTATTGGCCACATACATTGCTCTTTAGAGGGTTAAAGGTCAGGGTTAATAATGTGCTAATTTTAGCGGTGTATTTATGTGTTATGTAAATATCTTCCTACTGGTTATCATAATCATGCACAATGTCGCCATGTAACATAACATGACTAGTACATCACATGTTCTCAGTTGATGTGAATTGAGCACTGGAGTGAGATACTGAATCATTGTCTTTATGTTTGCTTCCACCATTGTGATTGTAAATCTACTCTTAACATGGACCAACAATTTGATGAATTTTATTAACTTAAATATTCCATATGACACATTTCCATTGACTCCTATATTTCAATGAATTCCTACATTATTTGTCTTGCAAGTGTTGTATAAACATTGCACCCATTTTAAAGTTCGACTTGTTTTGATATTGAACTAGCCTTTTTTTATTCATTTGCCTTTGAAATCTGAAACATATTTTTTATATAATATTTGTTTTTCTATGTGTGTATGTTAATATGTATGTTTGAGAGCTGCTAGTCGGCTAAAATATGGGTGATATTCTGGGGCATTCTCTATTGTAACTTGTACAAACTTTTATAATACTTTGAGTATACCAGGAAAAGATAGCACTTTATGCTTGATACAGATTCAGTTCATAAACGTTATCTAATTTATCTTCGATGCATGAATACATGTTTGTGTGTATATGAGAACGAGTGTGTGAAACAGATTACTTGTTTGGTTATTTATGTTTAATTATGTGAAGCTTTTATCAACAATACTTAATTCTATTGGATTAATCTTATGAATAATATACGCTTATCGATTGAACATAGGGTAATGTTATTTGATAGCGATTGTCGACATATTTGTGATGGTGCTGTAATGTATTGCTTTGCTCTGTGTATTTCCTGCCTGATTGTAAATGTACTTTCTGATCAGAAACCCAGATGTTTAAGGAAGACAACCATTGACAAGCATGCTACTTTTGACAATAAAAAAATCATTGTTTAACATCTTGTTTTCATTTTCCCCAAAATTGAAATGGATGAATTTCTTTGTGAATGTAGCAGTTGCTGCTCCTTGCTCAGATGGTCAAATAGTTCATGGATAGGATCAAATGGTGTCAGATAATTAATACTACAAATTACATCAATTTCTCTTGTTCAAATTGTGCCACAATGGCCATAAATACATAGGTATATAGAGATTGTAATTTAATAGCAATATTTCTTAATATTGTATGCTATACACATTATTATAAATCAGTGTTCTCAACTCTGGGAAATTTACACTGTACTAGTAATACGAATTGTAAGTATACATCGTCGTGCAGCATAGCTTCATATCATGCAGTTCACCTTTGTGCACCATGTCTGTTATCCAATCCTACAGGGCACTTCTGTACATATGGTAATGGGGGGTAACTCTAGGTAGTAACCACAACTCCAACTGTAACCATACACTACACCATTCAGACTTCACAATTAACACTCACCCTCTCACCCAGGCTATTTCTCCCAATGCTAAAGGTATCAGAGTGAGTAGAAATTCATAACATTTGTTATTTGTATCATTATTCGGGCGATTATGGTTTAGTTAGTATCTATCGCTGCCATTACTATGGTTGGAGATAATATAGAAAGTTGCCTTATAGTCGCATTGTTTGATAAAGGAGAGCCCAGATATCTTGGATTCCAGCCAGGCCTTCTCACGGGTCATACGAGTAAAAAGCTGAACACTTCAGGAGGTCAGTATGTGTATTGTGAATTCACCAATAGCAATGAGGTGGTCCAATGTTTACATCAACAAAATAAAGAAGAAATACATGCCAATAAATACGGTACAGAGACAAATACTTGACAATAAATTATTGCATTTACATATTGGCATTTACAAATAATGTCCCAATTTCGACTACTGGCCAATACATTACATTGTATTAAATGATTTTGTAAAAATTACAAATGCTATAATAATTACAGCTGATGACTTCCTAATTATTATAAATATTATAACAACATCTGCAATAGGAAACTGAAACTGATATACACAACATGAACAAACAGTATATGGACGGAATGAATAGTGTACATGTATAATACAACAGTGAAAAAAGACATTGACATTTCAACAAAGATTCATATAAGGAACTATCACACAATGTAATATAATCACTAACATTAGGAAGAGTTATGATTGAAATTCTGAATTTTAAATCACTATTGAAATGACAATTTGATGTACCAATTGGCCAATTAATACTCCAGTCAAAAGTTCAATTACTGTACCTGTATTTATTCAGATATTGAAGTTGAAATTTAATCATCTCACTTTGGTAGTTATTTATAACATTGAGCATCAAATACATGTACATATACCACACACAATCTTATTTCAACATTTTGACTAGTTCACCCTCTGCACTATATTGTTTCCACCTTCTCTCATGCTGTCGTTGTACAATTCACAAGAAAATCTTGCAAAAGTTCAATAAATAGTACTTTCCTTAACTATCTGCACAGTGATGCCACACCAAGCAAGTATATCCCAGACTGTTAGTGTTATAGACTGCTAAGACTAGTGCAAGTGGCTGTAGTGTAGTTCATAGTGCGTCTCTGTCAAACACTCCACGTAATACTGATGTACTGGCACAGTCGGCTCCATAATGAATAACCTCTAATTTCAGCGTAGTGTCATTTATTAATAACGAGTTATTATCTCTATAGTGTGAATATAATAACTATTATGCAGTACTGTATTTTAGAAATATATTGATATCTGCATAGTTGGTTAAATGAGTAGTTTAAAGCAATATATCCCAGAACCAAAAGCAATAATAAATAAAAAAGGGTACAAAAACTTGTACAAAATGAATTCCGGAACATTCATTATGAACATGTATTACATTCACAAATGTATTACATTCACAAATATACATCTAGGGTAATATTTGGCAAATAACTAACATAACAATTCCAGGATCGACCTAAGTTGATATTTATGGAATGATGAATTCTGGTCAATACAAGAATGCATATAGGTCTTTTCAGATTTAATTTCTTATCCTGTTTCACTTAGTGTTCCGATGTCAAATTAAATAAATAGTATCACAATAAATATTTTTAAATATATAACAATCCCAAGTTCGACCAGCAAATGTGAGATATGAATGAACACAGTAGACCTCGCATATAACGGCCTCGCATAAACCGGACACTCGCCTATAACGTACTGAATCTGAAGTCACAGTCCTGTCTAACGCTAATTACGGTACATGCTTATAACGGACTCTGCATATAACGGACAAAAATAGCCGGTCCCAATTACGTTATATGCGAGGTCTACTGTATGTTGACACATTGATATCATGTGACAGTTGCGTGCGGAATTCCTTCATTCTTAGCTCGTTTCTTCTCGTCTTCTGCAATCAGTTGTTTCAACTCTGCTGTCCTCTTATTGTCAATTAACTCCATCTCACGGACTTTCTGTAAAACAACAATTGTGTATGTACACACCGGGCATGATTCTTGGCAATGGCAGTAATGTCATATTCTCAGAGCAGCTTCTTGTCAAAAGTCACAAATGGGTGAAAGAATCCAACAGCAACTAAGCATTAAAACACTTACTCACTTTTACCAGAAAATTGGTAAATTTGTGATATGTATGCCAGACAATACATAAAGCAGTTACATACCTGTGAGATTTCCGTTTCTATAATAGTTTTGTACTTTGCTCCCTGGCCAAGCTTTATCATTTTCTCTAAGAAATTCTGCCTCTCAGCAACTTCATCTTGCACTGTTAAGACAAATCATGTATCTTCTCATACCGGTAACAGTTATTGTCAACAAACATAACAGAAAAATACAAAATGAACCACAAGTTTGAGTAGCTACATTTCTACTGAGATAATTGACTGACCATTGGAGAGAAAGAGAGAGAGAGAGAGAAAGGGTGGGGGGAGAAGGGAAAGAGAGCTATGTCAGGTAAAGTGGTGCATGGTTCTAGTGGTAAAACACTGAGTATGTTGGTGTTGGTGAGACTAAATTTATGTTGGTTGTGAGTACTGGTGGAGATATTAGGTTGTGAAACATTATTAATTGAAGCTATCGTATGATCTGATAACCTGTCTGACAGATAATGGGTTGAGTGTAATGTACACAGACTGACGGTGGTCACTCACGTTCCTTGAATCGGTCAATCTCCGGCGCCTCTTCTAGCTGCATCTCCACACGTTTACGTACACGTGACATCGGGATGCGATCAATGTCTTCCCCGTACGCCATCATATTGGCTAGCTTCTCCTTCTCCCGCGCTGACCGCGTGTCTGAACACAGAGAATTGCTATTGAATTAACAAGTCAGATTACTGTAACCCTCTCCCTGCTGGAATAGGCACAGACACAGCTCCTTAGGGCATCTCTGATTGCCTTCAGCATGGAGAGAGTTAATATTGTTTCTGTTGAAAACTAGAAATGATTCTGTCTGGAGGGACAGACTCTGTCTGGAGGGACTTACTCTGTCTGGGAGGGACTGATTCTGTCTGGGAGGGACTGATTCTGTCTGGAGGGACTTACTCTGTCTGGAGGGACTGACTCTGTCTGGAGGGACTTACTCTGTCTGGAGGGACTTACTCTGTCTGGGAGGGACTGACTCTGTCTGGAGGGACTTACTCTGTCTGGGAGTGACTTACTCTGTCTGGGAGGGACTGACTGTCTGGAGGGACTTACTCTGTCTGGAGGGACTTACTCTGTCTGGGAGGGACTGACTCTGTCTGGAGGGACTTACT
>JAVCKZ010103141.1:0-10817 GCA_034780755.1 Lepetodrilus elevatus
ATATGAAAAATATATTTTTGAAATATTGATGAGCTCGTTAAAGTTTTATGTCGCTAATACGTCAATAATCTGCCGGTTGTTAAAGTTTAATGACGCTAAAGTTTTATGATTTACAGTATTTGACTAAATTGCCATATTTATATCAATGTATTTTCTAAAAGTACAATTATTTTTTCATGAAATCTTGTGAACAAGTACACTGTATTGTGTGGAACAACTAGTTTACCGTCTCCTGTGTCCTTGTTTTATTTACTCAATATGATGCTCTGCTTTTGGTGTTAATAACTGCTGGTTTCCAATTACCTGTTCCGTAACCATTACATTGACACATTTTATTTGTGTGTAATGTTAACATCTAAATGTCGGAATGTTCTTGTGGTGTTAATGGGATTTACTTCCAAGGATCCACAAAAGAAATACATGTATTTGAGAGAGACTTACCATACAAGTCTGACAACAACCCTGGCCAACTTGCGTTGTGTTGTGTTGTGTTGAGTCGACAATAACAGTTGTATGTTTGAATCTTGGTTACAATTTTACAAATAAAAGAGAAGAAATGTATTGCCAGTGTTTGTACTGTTGTTTTACTGTAGAAAAACATGCAGATGAACATTTTATAGGTTAATAAATTCCATAATAATTAAACTATTCTATCCGTTTTATTTGTTCAACTTTTGTTCCTAATGGTTTCTCCCCAGTATTTTCAGTGAATGTGTTAATCTACTTGTAGTGGGAAGATAAGCTTTAACAACTAGATGCCGCCATGCTATCAAGCCCCAGACCCATTGTCAGTAACTGTACATGTAACACTTGGGGGCTGCTCTTTTCTAGCTGTTCTGTCAGTACTTTCTGTCCGACGCATGTGCAGTTACACTGTGCGGTGTTGATCCTTGGTAACTGTGCATGTGTCGGACAGAAAGTAAAGACAGAACAGCTAGAAAGGAGCAGCCCAAGGAGAAGATGCTGGGTGAGATGTAAACTCAGAACCTTGGTTGTGTGTTCATCCACCGTGCTAGTACTATCTCACAAGCACGCAATGTAATTTACAACATACTAAAACAAAACAAACAATTGCAATATTTGACATATCAAAATATTATTTCTTGGCATGAAGGCATGAAAAATATAAATACAGCAATCTCCTAGTACACAATAATACATTCAATCACTTTCATGTCACATTTATTGGATACCAATAAAACGTTCTCATGCTGGTCACAGCTTAGTTAAACCAAAGCACTTCAATGCAACGCAGGTACAAGTTGCAACCAATAGCACAAATCTGGACATCACTATATCACACTGTTTACAGTAACTGATCGGAAATCTGCCAGTGCTCCGACTAGAGTTCAGCATAATGAGAGATCCCGCAAATACTGATGGTTGTGTTTCTTCGTTCCACACACACATATGATCACAGCTGACAGTATGAGACGCAGTTCTCTTCCACACAGTTCATGTACTATCCTGTTAGTTGTACAGCTGTACAGTGGTGGGTGGTCTCCCGTGTTATCTCCAGGAGATAACTGACAATATACAATAACATAATGGGTGATCTCCAACCCATGTTATCTCCAGGAGATAACTGACAATATACAATAACATAATGGGTGATCTCCAACCCATGCTATCTCCAGGCTTTCTCCGTTTTCTTGGGTTTGGCTGAAGTTTTCTGTTTTGGAGCAGTTTGGGGCTTGCTCTGTTTGCCTGTAATCATGAAGAACATTGTCATATATAGTTCTGATTCTATGTATAGTCATAAATAGTTACGATTCAAAGATATGGACTCAATAGTGATATTTGTACAATATGGTAGAAGCGTGGGTCTAGAAGCAATAGTTTCCCCACAGGGCAGACAAAGGTAACTCTTACTGGTATTGACAGACATTGATGAACTCGTTGCTCTGGCTGAGGAAATCCTTCGTACTTTGGATCCCTGGCTATTCTCAGGAGCTGTCTTGGGACGTTCCTTCTCGTTCCTGCAAACACAGTATTAGTATTTGTGATTTTATCTAGTCAACATGGTAAATGCAGTTCCTTTACTTTTGACAATCAATAAGTGTTAGCAGAATGATAGTGATCCAGAAAGATAAAATAACACAAAATTAAATCTAACCTTTGCAGTATGACTTGGAAACTAATGTGCAAAATGTTCAGATTGTAGACATTAAAAAAAAGACAGAATTGAAATCTAAACATAGTGTACCTGGGTGAGTTCCCATCAGCTCGGATTGGTGAGATCTGACCTTGAAGAGGTCGCAGTGCCCTGGAGAAGAGAAATTGGTAGTGGCGTCTTATAGGACCACTGTATGGAAACAATGTGCAGTTAGTATGTCCCTATACATTACCACTAATGTTAGTATGTGTACATTACAGTACAAATTTAATTGGGGTTTAGAGCTGCTTTCAAGATTCTTTCACTTATATCACAGCATGTCAGTTTAGTGCAGGAGGAAACGCACATCTGAACGTTGCAGTAAACCTGTGAGCATCGGTTGGCACTGACAGACCAAGGATGATAGTTACATTGCCACTCTACAGACGGCGCATCCTATCAATATCAGAAAGGTAACTTTGGCAAGCATTGACACCAAGCTCTCTCAAGACGGGAGTTGAACTCAGGACCATTGGTTCTGAAGTCCAACGCTCTACAATTGTGCCATCACCCGCACCATCAGTACATTCTAGTACATAGGCTAGCACATCCTGATAGTACATCTAGTACATAGGCTAGCACATCCTGATAGTACATCTAAGACATAGGCTAGCACATCCTGATAGAACATCTAATACATAGGCTAGCACATCCTGATATCCAAGGTTAAAAACAATCTGGGTCTTCCACAGAATGATCAGGTAGAATACCAGTATTCTGTGGAACTGGACCCTGATCATCAGTGATGCTACTTATCCTAATGAGCACTACTTCCCCTGGAGCTGGCTATGTATATGAACAGACATGGTCAGTGTACCTGAGATCCGTGGCCTGGGACCGGGGACTGCTGGTCTGGGGCGGAACGGTCCTGCGGCGACTCGTACTGGCGCCAAACACAGCAGACTCTGCTTCTCTGAGACTAGGTCAAGGTCAACTTCGTATCGTAGTTTGTGTACAGTACAGCAACAACTTGAGAAACTCACCGACACATTGGCATGAAGAGGATTTCTCTAGAATGTCCTTAACGTGGGAATCGTGTTATTTCTTGAATTCTTTTGGTTTCTTTTTAAAATCATTATTGAATATCAATATATGTGGATAAGTATGAAAGCTTCCTATTGAGTAAATCTGAATCTCCCTGCAAAAGAATATTCAATTTGCAGGCCCTAGTCTGACATTAGACTGTTACTAGTCTGACATTAAACTGACTACTAGTCGGTGACTAAAGGATACTGTGCTTTCCTCTTCCTCTCCATGGCTTTGATGGTAGCGGAGCTGATTTTAGGATGGGATCCTCGCAGACTACCTTCACTAGACTGGAACAGAAACACCCATATTCATCATAAAGCAAACAGAATTAGAAATCTTTGTGTATTTAATTTTAATTTTAGACATATACAATTGAATACAGTGAATCGTCCAATGTTTAAAACATGAAATTTCGTCTTGGTTCTGACCTTGGTCTTCTTATCCTGGAGGAACCTGGTGTGTGCAATGAGCGACATCCTGGCTGCTATGGGGATGTCGAAGAATATCTCGTGAATGTCCAACAGCGCTGCTTGTAGCTGAAACAAATGAAAGGGTTGTAAAATATTTGTGAGAATACCATTCTAGAAACTTGAAACATCTTCAAGTCACATTCCATTGTTGCTGAGTCACTAGTAGTGAGTGACACATCTGGACAACAAGTAACACACTATACGGTGTGAGTGACACATCTGGACAACAAGTAACACACTATACGGAGTGAGTGACACATCTGGACAACAAGTGACACTATACGGAGTGAGTGACACATCTGGACAACAATTAACACTATACGGAGTGAGTGACACATCTGGACAACAAGTAACACTATACGGAGTGAGTGACACATCTGGACAACAAGTAACACACTATACAGAGTGAGTGACACATCTGGACAACAAGTAACACACTATACGGAGTGAGTGACACATCTGGACAACAAGTAACACACTATACGGAGTGAGTGACCAACCTGTGCGATGATCCTCTCCAGGAGGTCTCGGTCTTGGTGAGAGAAGTTTCCTCTTCTCATCTGACTTTCAGAGGAAAACGACAAAGCAAAATCTCTGGTGTCCTGAAATAGAGAAGGAAGTCATTGTACGATTGTCCAGGACGCAGTAATTGTACCATGTTAGAATGCAGTATCTCCTTTCAACAATAATAATAATAATAATAATAATAATATATCTTTATTATCCCTGGGGAAATGTATTACATTGAAAAAGGCCTTAGTATAATACGACCATTTCTTGTCGAAACTAGCTGCGTTTTTTTGTCTTGCCTGGGCAAGCCCGCCACACCCGTTTCAGTTATTTCCGGTGGCTAGACTACTTGGGAGTTTTCGATTATATTATCCTCGTTATCGGATAAATTCATGACGTCACCAAGGATCCGCAGCGTTCTATTTAGAAATCCTGGTGCTCCGAGTATTCCGACAACAAAATCTAAAACACCCTTATTTATGTGCCGTGCCGTCTGCACCACCTATTTTGCTGGTACATGTCCCGGACACCGAGAACTGTGCGATGTTGCTCCTTTGTAACTGCACATGTCTCAGACAGAAAGTACAGACAGAACATCTAGAAAGGAGCACGGCCCAAATGTCCACCCAGTAATGTCCTCACCTTGATAGTAAGAAGCAGCTCCTGGACCTTCTCACACTGCATGAGTCTCCGAGTCAGGTAACCCTTCACCACGGCACTCAGCCGCTCAAACTTGCACTTCATTCTGGGACTGTAGGCCTGTCAACATGTACAGCTTGAATGGTATGCACACGACTAGCCAGCATCAAATGACTTAACTGATTGAAGGCAGAACAAGATGTACACTGTGGATAATTATACTGAAAACTAATGTCAATAAACAATGGCATACTAGTACATATATCTCATTGTACTCTCGATTATTGATGATGCAGCTAAAATCCAAATATAACAGTAAAGCTGAACTCCAGATCTAATCTGCCCACATCCTACCTACCTCTTCTGGAACATGGACTGGTCCAGATCGTCTCCGGGGTGGCATGGACTTGACAGGAGATCTCAGCACAGGCCTGTAGACTTTAGGACTAGCTGACGCCCCTCTAGAGAACAACGCCTGTCTACTGGCACTCCTGTTCCGGCTGTCAGAATCCGACAGCACCTGATGTGACCCACGAGTCGGAACATTCTGCACCTTCACCTCGGTCTCGTCCATGTTGCCAGTGCTCAGACTCAGGTTCCGGTTCTTCTTGATGTTCTCCGGGGCGTTCTCCGCCAGGAAGTCCTGCTGCTGTCTGAGCCGCAGCTGGTGCTCCTCTACCTCGTGCTGCAGCTGCAGCTGTTCCCGACGCTGCTGCACAAACAGCTCCTCCAGCTCCTGCCTCTGCTGAGACATCATCTGCTGCCGCAGCGCGTCGATCTTGCTGGCGTGCAGCTTGAGCAGACTGTTGGGGTCGCCGTCCGGCAGAGACTCGCAGCTCTCCATCAGCGACTGGATGATGCTGACTGAGTCCAGTACCTGACTGCTGGTGTTGCTGGCCCTGGTCGGGGAGACGTCCTGGGACAGGTTCTGTTGCTGTACGTGTGACAAGTATCGGTTGATCTGATCAACCTTGGCATCCAGTTCTGGGCCTGGAGGCATCGGGATGCTAACTGGTTGGATGTTGTCTTCAATTTCGTCGTAGTCGAGCTTCCGCTGAATAGGCTTTGTGGTGCTGTCGATGCTGGACTCTGGAGCTATGTTCGTGACCTGATTCGAAGGTGTAACCCTTCCTTCCGATGTTATCCCTTTTGCTCGCAGCAGAACGGGTGACGGCTCACTGAGGGTGTAGGATCCTCTTCGTATATGTCCTTTTCTCAATGGTTTCTTCTCCGTCAAATCTTCTTTCTTATCACCTTCTGACACATTCTCCGACACCCGTGACACCTGACTGACATTGTCCTGAACAGCACCACTGCCAATGATGTTGCGTATGAACACGCCTATGTCTGTACTCGCGGTATTAACAGGCAGCGGACCAGAGAACAAACTGCTATCTTTGGAGGAGGCGACATATTCACTTCTAAGAGTACTGCTCCCAGATTCTGAAGTCCCATTTGTAAAAATTGACTTGACAGAAGTCTGCGACTCGGAAACACTACTCTGTCCGTCAAACTCACGACTGTCCGACCTGCACGACGCATATGACCCCGAGTCCTCCACGCTGTGGGAGGTCATCACGAGAGTGTGATTAGTGTCGTGTCGGCCGGCCGAGCTGACTGAGGTGGAGGTGATGGAGGTGCTGGATGAGGCGTGCACCTTCCTGGACACCGGCTTCTGCTCGTTCTCCTTGTCGGATGTGGACACCTCCGCGTCGTGGGAATACCCCTGGAAGGGAACACTCAAACACGGGTCCACTGGCGACGGTGTGGACTCTGTGTCCAGACTGAACTCCACCCGACTCAACATAGTGTCAGTCTTACTATCAGAACACTCACTGGTATTAGAGTCAGACCTTTCATTCTGTGATGCTTGTGATGAGTCCGCTGCTGATTTGTCTGTATGCTTAACTCTCGGGCTGTTAGTCGGAGTTACGTCCAATCTTCTTGTGGTAATGTTGTCTTCTACAGACTGCCGGGTTATTTCTGTCACAAATTCTGAAAAATGAACTGCGTTCTTTAGTGATTTCGGGCTGCTCTTGTTGCTTTTCTGACTGTCGACAGTGCTAGAAGAACAGTTGGCCGAGCTGTGGCTTGTGTTAGCAGTGCTGCCAGAGTCATTAGGAGATGGACCACTGTCCGTCTGCAGTTCTAAAGTAGGGTTGCTCACGAATCCTGAAGTCGAATTAGCATTAAAGTCTTGGGAGACCTCCACAATGGTGTCCTGACTGTCGTGGAAGATGCTGGAACTCTCGGAGTGGCTGTAGTCGTCTGCGTTGTAGGCCCGGGACACAGAAGGCTGTGGGTATCCCAGAGACAGCTTGAGGGCGGTCTGACCCTCGCTCATCTCACTGCTTCCTGTGGAGTTGAGACTCTGGCTGTCCTTGATGTTGAGAGCTTTAGAGAGTCTGGCTAGGTTCTGGGAGATGTGCTGCTGCTTGACGGAGGTGAGTGGCAGACCGCTGAAGTCCATCGGCAGAGACAGGTCCTCCATCGACGCCAAGTCCGAGGACAGAGAATCCAAGGTCTGTAGTCCTGGCTCGTCAGTACTGTACTGCATGTGGTCCATCGTAGCATACGTCATCGCTGCATTAGTTAGTGTCTGTAGTGGGGTGTGGTCTGGACCGGCACTACATAGTGTACTGGGGTTGGAGGTCAGAGTGTTGGGTAGACCCGGGTGGTGTCTGAAGTGTTGTAGTGTCTGTACATGTGTGTGATCAGGGCCGACACTACACAGGGTACTGGTGTTTGAAGTGAGGGTGTCGCGGAGATCTAATGCTGAATGGTGTTGTAGCGCGCTCTCGTCTCTGTCTGAGTGGCTGAAGTTGGAGGATAGCGTGTCCAGGTCACTCAGCTGAAACAACAACACAGAGCTTGCTAATCATCACTTCTACCATGAAATCCATGTACTACAAGCTCCATACATAGATTCTTTGACAATTCTGATTCTTCCAAACAAAACAAATGTCAATCTTACATTTCAACTGTCAAATGTAATGATGAATGATCTGGATAAATGTTGTGGATGAATGTTTTAGATTCATGAATGTTCTAGATGAATGAGTGAGTGAGTGAGTGAGTGAGTGAATATGGAGTTTAATGTCGCTGCGGGAATCTTTCACCCATTTGCGACGATAAAGCAATTATTTAATTTATTATATGTGTGTTAAAAACGAAGAAGTTTAAAAGTGAATAATATTTATGATAAACTAGCCAATATATTGCACATGAAGTGTAAAAAGCTATATGAATGGTTAAAAAGATGTTTTGAAGATAGGATGATGAATTTGAATAAATATTATGAATACAATAGTTGAAATGATGAGATATAAAAATGTGTGATATATAAACCAATTTCTTTTTAAAGTGATAATATGAGATGAAAAGATGTTTGAGATTTGGCGAGGAGTAAAACCTGGCAAGTTGAGCTGCAAAGTCCACACAGTTAAGCAACATATGCCTGACCGTGAGGTCTTCGTCACACCCAACGCACCGAGGTCTATACTCGCCTTTTAAAATATATGCATGTGTATAAAAAGCATGACCAATGTTCTGGATGAATGTTCGAGATGAATGATCTGAACTTACCTGCGTATCATCGGCACTGTTATGGGCTTGAGCCATCAGTCGACTGCGTTGTTTGGATCTGAGACGTTTTTCTCTGAACTGAGCCTGACGCTTGTACGTGGACATCTCATTCCTCCGCTTGGACGTCATCTGAAGTCACCAGGAACAACTTCATATATTATCAGAAACAATTAGACATCCAGAATTGGGTTTTGTTAAATTGGGGTTTCGAGCAGTTTTCAAGATTCTTTCAGAAAGGTAACTTTCACAAACATTGATGATGGACTTCCAGAGCGGAATTTTAACCTGGAACCTGTGTTTTACAACTGCGCTGCCACCCGCCCTCTAGCAGTATTGAAACTGTTGTTTCTAGGAATGAATACAGAAATACAAGAATACAAGAAATACCTATAAGTTACTAACTAGTCCTGTTCATTATGAACTCACCACAGGAGGCAAGATTGGAACTCCATTAAACTTGATAGTTGAGATAAATTCACTGTCAGTCTGTGTTGATCCAACGGTCATGTAATCTTGTTTGTCCAATGACAAACTCACACTCTCAAAGTAGTGGATCAAGTCGCCCATCTTTAGCAATGGCGATGAATTCTGCAAGAAATGTGAAAAACAAAGAACACTTAATAGTTGATACAGATATGCATATATCATATGATAACAAACTGTATAATTTAGTCTGATTTTGGTGTATGATTTAATGGACTAAAAATGGATCTCAAATCAACTTCAAATGTACATTCACATACATGATTGTAGATTGGAATTCTTACATGAATAACACAAAACCTAAATAAATAACAGATTAAACCAGTAAATCTAATCAGAGACCATAAACAGAGACTGTATATGGTCTCTGATCTAATGTTTCTAATCTAATCTCCAAAATAAAGTGTGATATGAATTGTTTGCTATTATGACCCGCCATAGTGGCACCATCAAAGATATTCACTCAAATGTCATTCCTAATAATTATTCTAATCACAGATGTAGTCTAAAACAGAAAAAAAGTGTTCTGTTAACTAAAAGGAATTTAATGTTTCAATACTAAATACAGTAATTATGTTGGCTAAACAGTGCTATTAAGGAACTACTATATACTGTAATATAATGTAATATGTATGACATCAGCAATGATCTTGCTAAGTGAGATGAAGTTAATGACTTTCTTGACATTTGTTGAAGGACAAGACTTGTAAGTTTGTAATGATATCAGGCTAACCTGAGAGAACTAATGTTACTCATAGTAAGTCGTAGTGGTCTATAGCCACACACACAAAACCTGCCAGCCTGAGGACACTTCAACAGTTATATCTTACCAAATTGATCTGAACACTAAGGTCTTGCCAAATTTATCTCAACACTAAGATCTTACCAAATTGACTACATTTCTTGACTACTGTGATATCTTTAGAAATATAATACAAATAATCAATGAACGGCCATATCAATCACCAGACTATTGATTCATTAACGTATAACAAGGTTTGATCTGTTTCCTGATTACACTTCATGTTACTCTTATAGGAATTCCTACTCAGAATGAGTCAGATATGTCACAATTAACACAGTTTAGTTGGTATGAATAGAATACCAAATATGAAAGTAACAATTTATCATAAATAAATTCAAAACCTAATAAAGATCTGATTATAAGACTTACTGTGTACTTTATCAGGTACATATTCGGAGACTTCATAATTGCCATACAGAACATGCACAAAGTGAGACAGGATTACAAGACATGTAGGTGCAAGCTATGACGGAATATATCTAGCCGTGGGACTGGTGTCAACAGCACACAAAGGGAACCCTTCTAATAATAAACCACCCCATTTACACAAAGCTGGCACAAGACCAAGCCTGACTCAAGTCCAGCCCACCAGGCATACTGGTCAGCCTACTACTATAGATAGGGGGATTGGGTTGGGAAGGTAAATAAACAAACAAGGTGTAACAACATGCTACTGTCTGGAAATCAGTGTAGAATGACATCTGTGTGAGTCTGTGAATAACCAGAAACAATAAGGAGTCTGTGCATAACCAGAATACAATAAATCTTCAATCAACACTAACAGTAATTTACTATCGGTAGTAGTGAACAAGACAGTAAACTGAATATCTATTCAGATAATCAGATATTTCAAAGGAATATTACCGTAATCTGTGTGGTGGTAGATACAGAAGTATGTGACTCAGACACACATGAAATAATGACTGTCATATGGTTACACAGACTAAACAAACACAAACAAGGCTGTCTAGAAAAGGCAATAATGAAAGGTACAAGTCACAGCTCTAGTTAATGGCTGTTTTTCTAAATAAAATCTGTAATCATGGTAATTAGTCTGTGTCACACGTAGTCTGTGTCACACCTTGTTCTCACCCAAAAACTCCTATTGAAAATATTCCCCTATAGCAGTTAAGCAAGTCTA
>JAVCKZ010103163.1:0-10817 GCA_034780755.1 Lepetodrilus elevatus
GCTGCTGCTGCTGCTGTTGATGGTGGTGGTGGTGGTGGTGGTGGTGATGATGATGATGATGATGATGAGGCTGATGATGATGATGATGATGGTGGTGATGGTGATAATAATAACATCGAAACCAACGAGTGCAGTATTCAGATCTGCCATTTACAACTATACTATACATTACATATTATCGACATTTCTATAAGATTGTAGAGACAATCGACCCAAATTGTAATACTTGCACATACATCTAGATTAACACCCAAACTGTGTCTTTCGACACTGATTTTCATTTCATTCTAAAACATTCGATTATGAAGTCTGACTACAATAGGGACACATTATAAATTGCAATTCAGGGCAGTTTTGTGTTACAATTCAGACCTGTCAGTTATTACAATTCGATGCAATGTTTGTTACAATTCTGGACAACCTATTCAGGTATTACAACTAAAGTTAATTATTATTACAATTCAGGACAGAAATGACATTTTGGGCCGATTATTAAAATTCAGGGGGCCTATTCTCGAAACGTTCCTATGATCGTACGACAATCTTAACGATTCTTATAGTATGCAGATGAAAGAACGTTCAATATCCGTACAGTACATGATAACAGCACCGCCACTGTGAACACCAATGTCATGGATTCTCTATTGTAAGGCTACTTCTTACAACTAAGCGAGCCATGTGTATTGTGGTTGATAGCCGTTCTCAGGGGAGTATGACGTTTATAACATAATAGGAATACCACGACAGACAGGGACAGACAGGGACAGACAGGACAGAGTCCGACAGACAGGGACAGACAGGGACAGAGTCCGACAGACAGGGACATTCAGACAGGGACAGACGGGGACAGAGTCCGACAGACAGGGACAGACAGACAGGGACAAAGTCCGACAGACAGGGACATACAGACAGGGACAGAGTCCGACAGACAGGGACAGACAGACAGGGACAGACAGGGACAGAGTCATTGATACAATGTTAACAAACAAAAAACCTGCAACACTTAACCACAGTTAATCATCTTCTAAAACACAGGTTGACTCCTTGCGTCCGATATAATGAACTCAGGCATTGCGTTTGGGTCTAGAAGATTGGTCTTAATAAAAAGACCATGGTGGTGTTCCATTGACAGTGTTGGACGCACATTCTGGACAGGGGGCTGCTCCTTTCTAACTGTTCTGTCTGTACTTTTGTACGACGCATGCGCAGTCACTGTGCGGTGTTGATACTTGGTAACTGCGCATGCGTCGGACAAAAAGTACAGACGGAACAACTAGAAAGGAGCAGCCCTCTGTCCAGAATGTGCGTCCAACACCACCCATGTCTCCGTGGATGCACAGTTTTATTGAAATGTGAGGTAGTGGATTATTTCGAAATTTGTCACATTACTTACACTTTCGCATATACTATTACAGATGCAATTGACACATGAATAAGATAGTTCGATAAACTTATTATTTTAATAACAATAGACATCACCCACTGCCTAGCCTTTACAGTAATTTAATATATATACTATATACTATACTACATATAGCATTACATTAGTGATAATACATTTAGATCACATTTCAAGTATTGCAGACTTTCATGAAACTTTGATAGAATACACTCATTAAAGCAGATTGATTTTGTAAGCGAACACCAATTTCTACATAAAGTTGAATATGAATCTATCATATCAAATACAGGAATAATATTACGGTGGCTTTGGGTATAAGAGAAACATAATGCCCCATAGACATTTACCAGAATAGCTACATAACTGGACACCCTTTCATGAATATTTCATAGAATAAACAAATTTAAATAAATTGGTCTTGTAAGCAAATACCAATGTGTATATACAATTGAACATGAATCTATCATATCAAATACAAGAATATTATTACGGTGGGGTTGGGTACAATAAAAGCATGATGCCCCATAGACATTTACGAGACTAGCGAGATAACAGGTACATGTTTCACAGAACGATCGTAGCACTATGCGAGTCGTAACTCCTTGTAGATTATATTTACGCTAACATAGCTACACTTCTCGTAGCGCTACGATAGTCCTATTATGGAATGTAGAAGCTCTCATATCCACAAATATAAGAGACCATTGCGTTTTCGTATCTGTCTTGACTACAAGAACGCTACGGTCTCTTGGCGGATACGAAGGCTTCGTGAAAAGGTTCCATAACCACGTGATTATATTATATTAATCCAAGGGGGCGTGCTCTATGTAGAGCATAGAGAAGACGAGAACCGGTGCAATCGGCGAAACGCAGTCAGAGTTCTGACATTTAGACAGCACGTGGGGATGTATGTGTCACCTTTACCAAGTATCGTCTTATTTCTCGATACGTAACGTGTATCATATTTGCCATCCACACGTCACAGTTTCCGGAAAGTCGCGATTCTATGGTTTAATACAGGACGATGTCATGGTTGAGACACATATTCACATTAATATATCTTTTTTATGTCCTCGGCATTACACATTCGAGGATTCTAAACATCGTATTAATTTATAACACGTAATGACCCTTCGTAATTGAAATATACGAGACACGTTCACAGTTTTCAGATTAAAAATGTCAGAAGAGCGGCATCGAAATTCCATTAGCTTTATTTTTGTACTCTGAGGTTTGAAACAAATACTTTGATACATGTGCATTATCTTTTATCGAATATGTCTAAAGAGTGTCTTCCTTAATTGATCTAACTCTGTGAATAATGTGATACCGTTGTGATAAAACACATCATCCATCTATCCTCTCGCTCCACTTCATCTTTCAAAAGTTAGTTACAATTCCTGGAGACGAGAAACCGGTTTAGTGATGGTTGATGCATTTGATTCTTCAGAACGTCTAGCCCCAACGGATTTGAAAAATCGAAATAAAAACCAACCCGACTACGTATCCAGAAATTCCTAACACTACTCAGACACATGTCCCGGAGTATCTTTAGAATGGAACTACAGACTGTATTATGTAACTTAATTCTAACACTCATACATCGTTCCTTAATTAAATATTGTTTCCTTCTGGGATTCTGTTTAAAGTCGTGGTAATTTGTGTCCTGGCGTACTCCTATCCGTATCAGATTATCTCGGACAACGAATCGCCGTCTCCGGGCTACACAATGTGGAGACGCACTTTAACGTGGTTTCGCTGTTTCTGTAAAACGACCGTATACCGTGGTAACATCTTGTAGGAGCGTTCTTGAGTTGTGAGTCCTTACGAACATGTGGATCTCAACTCGTCGTATAGCCTACAGACGATCAACTTGGGGACTTTCCGCAAATAGATCATGGCGCGACAACCAAAATACACTTAATATAATGGACGGGGAGACAGCGTGGAACAACTGAATCATGTCAAGACGTTTACTATGACAACTATTTTTTGACCGCAAAGAGGCTTTTGGAAGGAATAGTTTGAAAGTTGAGTATCGTGAAGGAATTAGTTTGATTTCCTTCGGTAGTAAAGAAAAACAATTCCTGAGTTGTATCAGGTGGTTTTGTCAACGCCCACCAGTCTGTGGAACGTCATCTATTCCAACTAGGGCAGCACAGCACAAAAAATAACACGTCTACCCCTTTGATTCCGCCTCCGCCGTGTCCACAAGGATATCTAAAGCTGATTTGCGTCTCAGCTTATGTCACGGATAGGACGTTTTGGTTAGATTCTCGACTGTACCAAATCTACTTCTTGTGTATGCTTTAGAATTACGCAATAAGATCTTGCTTCAATGAGCTTGGCGTATTCCTAACGGTATTGTCTGGCGATTATTTTAGGATTTTATTGTATAATAATGCGTAGTGTCTGTTGTACTGTGTCTGCCGTTGATGTAAAGAAATCACATAACAATGATGTGCTACAAATGCATGTGTCTATGCTAGTGATAATGACCACCGTGCTTGTAAAGGATATCCTCATGATACACAGGCTATATCAGTTTCATAGAAAATGATATTGTTTTGCCCTTCTCGTTCAAAGTATCGATTGTAAACTTAACAGAAATGAATGAATATCGTCCATGTGCAACATTGATTATGCATGAAACAAGGTAGACATGATAGCCTTTAAGTAGGCTATATACATTGAATTTTGTTTCTGTCACCTACACTCTAGAGTTTTGGATGTAGACCTACTTTGCCTTTTGGGTGTTACTAATGAAAGCCAGACCCAACTCAAAGTATATGCAATAGCGTTATCTTACAGACGTGGTGACGTCGCAACGTCGTCGACGGTGGCAATTTGACGTGCGCGTATTTAAATAAATGCACAATCAATAGTGCAACTTTGTTAACTCCATTGGCAATTTGATTTCCTCCGGATGTAGCCAGTGGCACGACATCTTCAGATGATTGTGTTTTTCATCTCATACATAAAGTATACGTACTGTAGTGTTTGTCGGTGTAAAGTAGTCATTGATGCACCAAAAATACTACTAAGACATTATGCTAATTGAGGTATTTATGATTGATGTGGGTGGTAGTAATCCATGACGGTATTAGATAATTGTGGTAGTGGTTTTTTAAGTATCAAATTAACCGGCGGTGGAAGACACAAATATCACACTGTCGCATAATCGTGACTTCCGCGTGGATTAGTGTTTACGTGAGATGAGAAAGACTCTTACCAGATTAACCCTCTCCATGCTGGAGGAAACAGGAAATGCCCTAAAGAGCAGTGTATGTGCCTAATCCAGCATGGAGAGGGTAGATATAAAACGTATCAACACAAAATAATAAATGGACAAGAATCTGAAACTTTTCTTGAACGATTTTCTCATCTCACCTATTTTTGAACGCACCGATATCAGCAAATTGCGCAGTGTATTTAAATGCTGCCGGTTTTTTTTTCAAATTGGAAGAAATGTCGATACATGCTAGGTACGTGGAGCGAATGAATAATCGTAAACTTTGCAATTTCAGCCCACGTTGAAACCAATTCCCAACAGGATCAATTGAATTCAGTTGAAGTGTTTATTGAAGGCTAGTGGTTGTTTAACATTGTAAAATAGCCTGACAGTGTATGTTAGCGCGTCTAATCAAAGAGATTGGCACTGTAAAAGGTTACATTCCATTCTTCAGAACCTCTTGTCAGTTAAAGGCACACTGCCATATTTCATAAACATATCTTACCTAAAAGGATGTATCTGTGTATGTCTACACAAGTACGCTATATTTGACGACAAGCTACTTTTACTTCCCGCAGGTCCCACTGGAGTAGGGGCGAGATCTACTAAAATAAGTTGTATAAAGGATATCGTTCAAGGCAGCTCCACAACCTCAAAACGACCTTCCGCTTATTATAAAGTACCTCAGCGAATGGTAATAGGGGTAATCTTCAGACATCTGCAGCCGTATCGTTATAGGCCTTCTACAATTTAGAATACTCCCTCGACCCCAAATTGAATCAATGTATTTACGTTTCCTTAAGTTGAGTGTCTGTTTAAATTAGACGTATGGCATTATGTGTATACGTGATGTGAACTATCCCCCGTGTGTGTGTGTGTGTGTGTGTGTGTGTGTGTGTGTGTGTGTGTGTGTGTGTGTGTGTGTGTGTGTGTGGTGTAAAGGGGGAGGGTTGACCAAAATACAAACAATATGATAAGACCTTGTCTGTTATGTCATCACACATTCGAGAATGAACAATACTAGTACCCTAAATCACAAAAGTGGAGACATTTCACATTTTAAATGATTAAGATTGAACAGAATGCTCTATTGTTCACTTGACAAAACCATGTTAGTTTCCAGATGCATATACTTCAACAAATAACATATTTATTGATACCATGTCTGAAGGTAGACATGATAGATCACAAGGACAAGATAACACGCCTAAAATACAGCATACAAATGAACGAATACATAACGACGTCTTAACAGAATATCATCATTGAAAGGAACCGTAGGATGACCCAATTAATTAGTAATGGTACAGTAAACATATTATACATTAATGTCATAGTTCATTTATGACAATTAGAAATTGTCAAATTGATGTACTGTGAAAATAATCTGCAGTGCGTTTCATTACGGACGTTAACAGATGGCATAGGTGAGTAATTCATTTCAAACCATGGTGTGAACAATCCATATAAATGAGGAGATATCACATTGAAAGTGAATTACATCATGCAAGGCCCATAACAATGCTCAAAGAATATTTTGTTAACTTAAAATGAAACAATTAATTATTCATATCAGTGGCGATGTGGGTTGTTGGACAAAACATGTAGCATCACCGCAAGTACGATGCTTGACGCCGACTTCAAACGCTCGTTAATTAAGAGTTTTTCTGTCCGTTTACGTTATTCACGAATCTTGACACAACATTTCCCTGAGGTAATCTAAGAGATGAAAGCACCCCCACTCCTCTCCCACCCCTCCCCCACACCCTCCCCCACAGGTTCATGACAAACGTTTTCATGTATCTATTTTAAAGACACCGTAATTATTGAAAGACATAATGTCTATATTGAGGAAGCGATTCCTTCCTAGTATTTCGCAATATCCCACATGACATTTCGGGAAGAGTCAAATACCAACGCTTGTTAATTGACCAGAATAAATGTCAGGCTTCGAATAAATATAACAAATATATGGAATAGAACCAATGCTGTCACGGTAGAACTTGAACGGGGAGTTGTTTAAATTAAGTTCCAAAATAACTTCCTATGTATATATCGTTCTCGTTGGTATAGATAGTATATGGTTTGCTGTGTGGAATGTTTGCGTGGCCACGCCGAATAGATAAAAACACGAATTTCCTATTTTAAAATTAATTTCTGCTTGAAGTGTGAAAAAATCACACAATTTTGTTCTACTATGAAACCCACCATCCACGTAAATCAGAATAATTTACTGTAGATATTGGGAAAATAGCTCATTACGTGGCCTAGTAGTATTTTGGCCCCCGTTCAACAAAACGGTCGTAGCGCTACGAGAGTCGTAACTATATGATAGCGTATATATAGGAGTTACGACTCTCGTAGCACAACGATAGCGTTCCGGGGATCCATACCTAATATCCATATCCAATATACAAGACCAGGATTAAACGACGGAGGAATTATACTTTTTTATTAGCATCTATAAAGTTTCCAAATGTACATAGCGTTATGCGAGAGTTAATAACTCATCAGCAGATAGAATGCAGATATAAAAATGTGTACACGATCTTCATTCTTATGCCCATAGTGGAAATTGATCGAGCTTAAATTACTTCAGTAAATTTCCACTTGACATTTAAATGCACGATTGAAAGCTTCCCGATATTTATCTGAAATAACAATTACTGAACACGGGTTCGTATTGCAATCACCACACAAACTTAATAGCACTGGCCGTTATGGAACGTCAACAGTGACTGTCGTAATAGGAAATGACCTTACATCATGATGATAATAAACGTTATCTTATGGTGGCATCATCACTCATGTCAATATGCTATACGCGTTTAGACGCGTTTATCATAATTCAACGGAACCCGATGCTGTAACATTGTTGATGCAAACCAATATAAAGTGAATACAGCTTTCACTTATAAAGTCAATACGAGATGACGTGATATGACATTTAAAATCCCTTCACGTGGCATCCAATTATTAAGACGTATGGTAGTTATGCTGTATTTGCAAAATGTTTCCAATTTAACTTCGCTTTAAAGTTTTGTCTTCATGGTTTCACGGTAAAGTTGACAAAGGGAATGATGCCTTTTATTTGGGCCAATTCTTGATCTGATTAACAGAGAAAGTATGATGATATTCGTGTCTTATGATAGAGAATTACACTTTATGTGAAGCATGTTCATTGAAGTGTTTATGGCATGGTGCTATCTGAAACATCTGCGATCGTTCAGTATATTCTTTTAGAAAAAGATACCGGTATGCTAATATTCATATTTTGTTACACAATTTCTGTAGTGTTTTTCTTCATGGTTATCGTGTTTTACCGACTAAATCGTCTCAAGGTTATCTAGAACAGTATAGAGTTGGTTCATTAACTAAGTAAGTAATGAACCAAACCAAGTAATGGACAAACACACCGTTCTGGACAACCTTGAGACGATTTACTCGTCAATTGATGCAGACACAGGGTAGGCCCTATACACAAAAAAACGGAAAACACTCAAATGTGAAGGACAATGTTGTGTGTATACATGCATAATCTCGGCATATCAAATCCACGAACATCCCATTGAGCTGTACGTGAAAAGAAAAACCATGTCCTTCCCAACACGCAGGACACTTTATTCAATAAAGCGACCGCTCAGGGCCAGAAGACATCTTTAAGTTGGCCGTAACTGGATGAGTGCGTTTACAAACGTTTATAATTACCAGTTGGCTGTGGGCAAATCTCATTAAATCTCACGGGTATTTATTGAAATGAGCTGTGGCGTGCATTTAAACGAGCCAATCTTCCACTCAGCTGTCGATGTCGAGAAACGCTGTCGAAGGAAACGCTGATGACGCGAGACAGAACTACATCGTCAAGATGACAGCACGTCCACTAGGATCATCGTAATGGCCGCCAAAGTCGTAGTAAAATGAAAGATTGAGAATAATTCCCAGTCGTCCGTGGCACCTCGTGTGTTCCAGTGGCTATAGAAATGTCAATGGGAATATAGCACTTACGAATTGTAATACATTACAATACGTGTTTGATCGTTAAAGGATTGCTGAGGTGGACATTGGTGACACAATGATCACACGATGGAGCGAATTAACAACTTGATGTCACGTATTTACTAGCATATGGTACCTTTACGTTAAACACTAAAGTATTGCGAAGTGGCGGTTTATGATTTAAGAATATAGTGAAGATTGAGCAGAGTACGAGTAACGTTGCGCAGTCCAGGATTCAAATTAAAATATAGGACCAGTAAAATCGTACAGGCAAATGTTTCTAGGTATAAATTTAAGATTTCCTAATAATTTTATTAAAAAAATTGTTGAGCTATTTTCACATTTCATTTGGACCCTATTCTTTTCACCTTTGAAATTATTATTTGTGCAAATCTTTACCTCGACATTACCAATACCCTTTACCTTTGACATTATTACCAATACCGTTACCTTTATCTTGACAGTATAACCAATACTGTTACCTTTGACCTTTATCTTGACATTATTACCAATACCGTTACCTTTATCTTGACATTATTACCAATACCGTTACCTTTGACCTTCATCTTGACAGTATTACCAATATAATTACCTTCGACATTATTACCAGTACCAGTACCTTTGACATTATTATATGTGCCATTTAATAATTGTGACATTACCTCTGTCACCCTTTGCACAGCTCATCAGCAGATTATTCCTGGAGATGTAAAAGATCAATCACTGTGGATGAATACGACTCAGCTGAAGAGCATAGCTCGGTATCTGTGCACCACACAACACTTCATTAACCTTTCTCAAGAAGAAACTATGCCATACAGCCATTGCTTTCCGCATTAATGTTGCAAACATCTGCCTTTGAACACAATCAAAATACAATTCTTGTGGAATACTAAGTTGAGAAACATCGATAATTATTATAAATAATTTTAACTTGGTTATCTATGGATTGTATCTTTTAGATGTATATCTAGAAACATCAATAGTAAGTTATTTTGTAAAGTAAATTATGTATGGATGGTATTATAAACAATTCTTGTGGAATACTAAGTTGAGAAACATCGATGATTTTTATAAATAATTTTAACTTAGGTATCTATGGGTTGTATCTTTTAGATGCACATCTAGAAACATCAATAGTAAGTTATTTTGTAAAGTAAATTATGTATGGATCGTATTATAATGTATATGGATAGAAGAATATCATCAAAGGCTGATATCCATGTACAAAATATGCCTGGTTTAATATTGCTTCAATGAAAAATGATCACCTGCATATTTACTAATTACAAATAAACTACATACATCATGGCGGTAATGGTTTTAATTATCGCTAGTTTGAGTAATTGGACTTTTTTAAAAATTTGAGTTATTTTGTAAATTAAATTACATTTTATTATAATGTATATGGATAGAATAATATCATCAAAGGAAGCTATGTAGTTAATTCTCAATTTAAAAAAACATAGATTTCCCAGATTTCAGATGTCCAATTAGTCTGATTAAAAATAGACTATACAGCTTAGAGCAGCACAAAGCTAGACTTGAATAACAACTTTAGTAATTACAACTAGGATAATTATCTCAAGAAGTTCCTTTGCTTGTTCTTTGCCGTGAAAATTATTTGTTTTGCAGTAAAACGACACCAAGACTTTCTTTAATCACGTAGGATATAAAGTCCCTTTCAAAAGGAATCAATTTCAGACCATGTTGACAGACTGTGTCGTGTCTGTACTGTATACTGTTCGTAATGATTTTGAAATTCCTTTGCTGGGACACATTGGTAAACAGATTTCCTTCTCCCAACATGAGACCTTTGGAATGTGGTGGGCATTACGACAATTACAGACTTCTGAAGATCACAAGAACTCTCACACAGCCAACACAGCCCACAAGCTCAGGGCATAATCCATCCATTCCAAGAGAAGAAACAAATACATGGGATGGATTTACGATTTCTAGGATGGTACTTCCCTCCCAATGGCTATAAGTGATTTTTCTGGGTTTTTTTCTCCGTTTTTCTTTAAAGAAAAGCAGGTATGACCAGATGTAATTTATGATGGATGAATGTATGTTGGATAGTCAGTAAATTAGAACACCTACAATGTTGTAGAATCTTTCACTAATATCATGACTTGCATGCATATGTACTGCTTGACTAGTCTAGATTTCCACCAGTTTTTATAG
>JAVCKZ010103174.1:0-10817 GCA_034780755.1 Lepetodrilus elevatus
ATAAACAATAACCCACTCGGTACGAGAGATTACCGATTATCTTTCACTCGTGAAATTAATGTTGTAAGTCACTCACTAAAATAAAGCTCTGACATTAATTTAACTCGTGAAAGATAATCGGTAATCTCTCGTACCTCGTGGGTTATTGTCTATATACCTGATAGTTGCAGGATTAACTGAGTTGACTTGTCACTTGAAGAAAAGATAAACTGAACAAATCCAATGTATTAAATATTTATTATACAAATACATCCACCACTCCACATTTGAAACAACCGTAGCAATACTAATACAGTAGACCTCGCATATACCGGCCTCGGATAAACCGGACACTCGCCTATAACGGACTGAAACTGACGTCCCGATAACTTGAATTGAATTAATGTTTAACGTCGCGGCGGGAATATCTCACCCATAGGCGACGACAACTACAGCATATGCGTATAACAGACTTTGCATACAACGTACAAAAATAGCCGGTCCCAATGAGTACGTTGTATGCGAGGTCTACTGTAGTTAGTATCTCATAAAATTGAAATTTGTAATTTTCCAGTTCCACATTCTGAACATGATATGCCAATCTTTAACAGTGTTCAAACATGTGGAATGACAAACATTTTATTAGAATTATGTTTGTTATTTATTTTCATTTCTTTTTATTTGGCAACTGTTTCTTCACTTTCCTTGTGGATTTCTTCTGGCCTTCTGACTTCTTTTGCACTGGTTTAAAACTTTGAATTTCTAGATCACTTTTCTTTTTCTTCTTGACTATGGAAATGTTCTTTTGAGAGTGTTGATCCAAAACATGACGACGTTTTATACCTTTTCCTGTCGCAGAACCTGACGAGTCCTTTTCCTCCTTCAATGCAATCTTGCCAGCTTTCTTTTTCTCAAATCTTGGAATTTCAATGTCATCATCACTAGATTCTTCCTGATCTTCAACATCACTTGATTCATCATGAACTTCATCACTTGAATTTTCCTGATTTTCATTATCGTCGTCGCTCGATTCTCCCTGAACATCATCATCACTTGATTCTTCCTGAACATCATCATCACTCGATTCTTCCTGAACATCTTCATCACTCGATTCTTCGTGAACATCATCATCACTCGATTCTTCCTGAACATCATCATCACCTGATTCTTCCTTAATTTCAACATCATCATCCGATTCTTCTTGAACTTCAACATCATCACTCGATTCTTCTTGAACTTCATCATCATCACTCGATTCTTCCTGAACTTCATCATCACTCGATTCTTCGTTCATCTCTGCATCATCACTTGATACATCCTCCTCTTTAATTTCGACATCACTGTCGTCTTCATGTTTGACATCCACACCGCTGTCTTGACTGGGATCCGTCTCTACCTTCACCATCCCTCTGATCTCTGCGGCAGCTAAACATGTCAGACGGAACTTGGTGTTATGGGAGGCCAGTAGGACCACTTCTGCCGATTTCTCCTGCAATGTGACGGAATACGCCTTGATGTAGCCATCACTAGAAGCCGAGAATAGAAGTAAAGGATACTTTTTGTTAGATGTCTCCAGTTTGACCAAGTCCCGGATTCTAACAGTTTCTGTATCGATACAATCGACTTCCTTTTTCTCATCAACATTGTACAGTACTATCACCCCACCTTCACCTCCGTAAGCTACCAGATCTGACCGCAAAAAAACAACACCATTTATCCTTTTTTCTGTCTTCACTGAGTGGAAAATCGCTGCAGTTTCAACTTTATAGAAATCTATCCTGTTGTCGAACACAATCAAATACATGGTTCCATCGGTGGACCACGAGACGATGTCTGCTGGTTGTTTAATGTTCGTGACATATGCTGATCGTCCCTTGATTAGATTCCATGTATGAAGACGGCGATCTTTACCAACAGTCAAGGCAAGTTTACCACTAGGATGGATGCTAAATGAAGTGATACAGCCAGTGTGGCCTTTGAACGTTTTCAGACACTCCCAACTAAAGCTCTTCCACACACATACTCGTGCATCCTCCGACGTGCTGAACAGGTGTGAGCTCTTGTAGAACTCCAGGCAAGTTATGGAGCCGGAGTGCTGGACAAGAGAACCTATCTCGTTCTTCTTTCTCAAGTTGAACAGCCAGATAGTTTCATCGGTTCCGCCAGAAGCCAAAATACCTTTTGGTGACAACGCCACACTTTTGATACAGCCAGTATGGTTATGATTTGTGAAGTTCTGGGTGAACTCGACATTGTCAGGGTCTAGGAGAAGTTGATAACCTAATATCAACTCCTCATAGGTACCCACAACAACATCCACATGTGCACCTTCGTTCGCCATGTGCTTGCTATGTTTTGAGTTGTGAAGTACGTCATCGTTGTTTGAGTGTTTAAAGGGAGGATACTCGTGCTTCAATATGATTTGAAACATACGTAAAATACTTCAATCTCTAATGTTCGAAGCAAACGTAAAATCATTAGATCTATCCTAAAGATACCAGTTTGTGTATGATGCATTTATATATTTTTAAATAGTGTCAAGATCATCATTGCAATAGGTCAAAGGTCACTAATCGGGTTACAGGGACCATATTAAGTTGACATGAGATATCCTGAGATTCATTCAAAATCTGGTTACAAAAACTGGTCAAACATATACATGTGCAATACATTGACAGACAGCCGACGATATCCCATTGAGACGTCACATGAAAATGTTACAATTCAGATGTCATTCATATAGCAACCACCGCAATTCTGCCTAGCAACTGCACTAATAATATTAGTAATATTGACGATAATATGGTGTACAGATATGTTTGTAGTTTAGGTTCATTGCAATGTTTTTATCAAAGCCTATATTATTCCATTTTCAAACCATGCCATATTAATTTTATTAAATATAACTTGATTGACAAGTACCTAATGATATAATCTCTGTTTAAGTGTCACTAGATACCTGTCACCAGAAATGAATAAAAACACTTGTATACTAACATTAATTACAAAATTCAGCAAAATAAAACACAACTTTTCCAACAGTCCCATCCGTTTCAAGGCCGATATTTAGTCACTGGGGAGGTAGTGTGTGGAGGCAGATTCACCAAGACTGTTCATATCTGTTGCTTGTGGTAGTTATATCAAGGTGTACCTCAGCCTCGTTCCCAGGTCAGCTAATTTAACTTAGCATACACTCCGTGGATACCACTATGAGGAGTATGGGTGTACCTATGTTTACTGCTTCAAATACATGGGTAATAATCTTATAGTATAAATTGAACAGGCTTCCATGCATGCACCCCAGTTCAAATTAGTTATGTCTTTGTGTTGCACCAATCTTGGGTACCAGTATTTGTGACAGTCTTTCTATTGTTATATCAAGTTTGCCTGTAGCTGTGTAGTGAAAAGTTGTCATTACAATATACTTGCTACTTTACAATCCACTATGAACATATCAAACAAATAGAGGATTCTCTTCAAACCTGTCAAAAGTGTGAGCAATTACTACTGATATTCCTCATGACTTGTATCCATTTGTATCCATAACTGAACAGATTAATTAATCACATGGAAGTTCTCACAAATTGACAATTTATATGCAAGATGTGTTTTAATGACCAAAGTAATTCTCCGTCAATAAAATAACAATACAACACATTATACAATACCATAGCAAATAATAAATACAAATGTACATCTTATAATTATTAAGATGACTTGGAATCAAAAGAAAGAAAATGATCTCCCTTAATGCGTCAAGGGAGATAATTAAATGACTCAATTGTATGAATTCTTGCAGATTCTTTCAATGTCTTTAATCACATATTGACGGTATGATACAATATTGACTTCATATATTTACATAGTATACAGTCATGATAATGAATGCCATGTTATGTTTTACGCCTTGTGATGTGGTCATAGATGACAACTTGGATGAATTTGGGCGTCTCGATCACTGTGCGCGTAGAGTTGTCGCCTGGACTACTTGCCTGAGGACAAAGAATGAACAAAAGTAAACATCAAAGAGTGATAGTTACCATCGATGATTTGTTTTGAAGTAATTTGGTATCATAAAATATTTCTTCTTCAAGTTAATTATGAAAGTAAAATGGCAGAAATACCTTTGGGTCCACATTGATAATTTTCCTGTCTCGTTTGTTCTTGAAGAGGAGGCCTGACGCGTTCTCGGCAATCACCTGATAGTTTGGTGTCGGGTTGGAGGTCGATGTCTGAGTCTCCCAATTGTAGAAACTGCAATCATAGATGAAGATAGAGACTATTTATGACTATCTTTCTTAATTTTTGTAAAAATAAATCTACAAATAAACATTCTATGCAAAAATAAATAGGTTTTTTTGGGGCATACCTCAGGTCTGAAGGCCGAGGTAGCAATCTCTTTCGACCTGCAAAATATGGCTCAAATTCTTCTGATTTTAATCGATGTGCATAGTCTATGTAGCCAGATATTTCTTGTCCTCTTGCATTCCTGTCCCGAACAAAGATGATTGTCTGAAATACAGATGCAAAATTATATTAATATATATGCTTTATAACTATATAGCAAAGACATGATACCAAATCACTTACTTTATGTAGCAATCATTCATTAATATGTCAGTAAGTAAGGCAGTCTTTCTATCACTTGCTTCTACAATACAAACCCTTTACAATTAAAGAGTTTCAAAATAATACATGCTCAGCTCCATTCTACCGTTTCACAGTGACTTCATCCTGGGTAATATTATGTACAAGATCATTTTTTTGAATAATATCGTACTAGATTTACACGAGTTACAGCTCATTATCCTGCATAGAAAGTTACGAGCCAAAGCACTATAATCATTACATGGAATGGGACAACATATCTTAACCCTCTCCCTGATGGAATAGGCACAGTTAGGGCATCTTTGGTTGCCTCCAGCATGGATAGGGTTAACAGAAGGTTAACCTTCTTTCTACCAGAGACAATCAGAGATGCCCTATATAGTGACCACACTACTGACCGTCATCTTCCCACTCCGGTTTGCTTCCTCTCTCAGCGCCAGAGCCTTCAGGAATGGATCTTTCAGATCCTTGCCAGAACTTGCCAGGGTCCTAGTTGTCATGGTAACAAAGAAGCCGAAATGAGTATACAGTAGACCTCGCATATACCGGCCTCGGATAAACCGGACACTCGCATATAATGGACTGAATCTGAAGTCCCGGTCCTGTCTTAACGCTAATTGCGGCATATGTGTATAAAGGACTTTGAGTGTAACGGACAGAAATAGCCAGTCCCAATGAGTCTGTTATATGCGAGGTCTACTGTATATACAGAACTTTCATTACTTGTGTAAATTTGAAATCAGTTATCCAAATATTTTATAACAAGTTGGTAAATCATTATTGAAGGTTGGCTGCCACGTGCATGTGTGTAAATGTGACCTACTTTTGCTGACTACGTTTTGACAATCTGCTGGCCTCTGCCGCCCGCTTCCGCGCCTCGAACTCCTCGCGCTTGAGCACCTCCCCACTGCCCCGGTACCCGAGCTCCACCAGCTGCCTGGCCAGCTCCTCATCCTGTAACACAATGGTTTGAGATCCTGAAATCATCATTATTCCAACTGTACGAAAGGGAAATTTATCAAAAATTTGCAGTAATATCAAAAGTATTATTGTTTGTGTTTTTAACCAGATACATATAGAAATATATACAATCGACGTCTGTATAATCGGACGTCAGATAACCGGTTCCCTTGCTATCCAGATGGTTTTTACTGGGAACAAATATTTTCCTATATAAAATGACTCAGATAACCGGAAATTTGGTTCCGTTTACGGTCGGTCATATCCGGGAACCAAATAGATAAATCAAGTATAATATGTGTTCAGATAACCAGACGATGAAAGAACTAAGAATCGCTAAATACCATAGTCAGCTGCTAGTAGACCAGCTGTTTGTTTAGGAAATTCGGTAAGGCAACGATGTTGTCAAAACATATAACTGCAAAGTACATTCACTTGACACACATAAAATCATGTTTGTACTTCCAAAAAGCTAAAATTCAGCGCTGTGTGTTTGAAAAATCTTCACTGCAACCCCTCTGCGACTCTTAGAGTTGGGTTTAAATCAAATATGGCCAACGACTCTTTATTAAATGATGCAAAGCGACATAACTCTGTTTGCTCACACATTCATACTTAGAACACTGATGCATCAAAGACAAGATAAATAGTGGAACGTCCCCCTATTTAATATAAAATATTATTTGTTGTATAACTATCGAGTACATGAGTAAATAACAACTTTTGGGTGGATAAATCAAGCGTAATTAGTCTCAGGTCGAAATTTGTTTGTCCGATTATACAGGTCTATCAACTGTGATATTATGCCTTTAATGCTCAGCATAGTAATTACAATTTATGCGTCAATTGGAGAACATTTAGTATTCTTCAGCACCAATTTGCTGAGTAATTTATTTATTGGTATAAGCATATTATCAGTTTTGCCAATTCATTTAATAAATTCATTAGTACATGAACACTCATATGATATCATCTACCAGTATCCTACTACAAAGAATATTGTGTCTGTGTTAATGATCGAAGGTTATAAATTAATTCGTTCCAAAACTAGTAGCCAACTATTTTGTCTATTGCTCACCACTCATAATACACTGAGTTAAAAATAAGCATATACTTTGACTAAATGGTATTTAAAAATGCCTAGATCTATATCTACAAACATCATTGACAAAGTATTTTTCAAGGAAAACGTGATTCGAGTAATCTAGTCGTCGAGTCTAGTCTAGTAAAGCAGATGAAAGGGCATAAATGTAAGCATTTATAATTCAAAATGAATCAAAATGTAACCTCAAGATAGTATAAATCCAAAGATGTTATTTGGGAATCTAAAAAATCTTCATAAGTGTTGAATTCTGTCACAATATTATCACTTCCAGACGGTGCTTCTTCGTCCATTCTGATTTTTATATTGTTTACATTCGAACTCTTCACACACTCAACTGGACGGAAGTGAATGCCGTACGTAATATAGTTCTATACGAATTATAATACTATTTACATTATTATAGATTTACATATATCTGTATTGATAAAATGTTATGAGCATAATATCTGTGAAGATATTTATTGGGTAATGTTATAATATTTGGATAGAGAAGTGTAGAGAAGTGAACCACACTTCCCGGAAATGGGCGGAGTGATACCTAGTTTACCATAGCAACTCGATTTGAGTCACGTTTTCATGGAAACTGGCGGGACCAGTCACTCATTTTTCAATGAGGTAACTCACGTTTTAATGAATTAAAAGTATGACAATTGTGACGTATCTTACAAACGCTAGTTTATTTTGTGTATGAGATAAAAATGACGATCTCCTAGACGACAGCTGGCATGATACCCGTCGGCTGCTACTGAAGTGTCAAAAGTTGCAGATCTAGACAACAAATCACGTGTACAAATCATTGAATCAAGACTATTGAAAGGTAATTTTATTACTATTTAGATACACACTTCACATTTTAGTACTGGATCGACATGGTTTGCTTGCTTTACTTTTGCAGTAGTCTAGACTGGCAACCTGCTGAAAGAAACCTGTCTCTAGTCTAAGACTGTGTCAGTGAGAGGTTAGTAAAATACTGTAGATGTCATTAACTGATTAATGTACACAGTTGCTAGCAGTCATAATGATTAATAACTCATAACATCAAGCTTATTTTCAATTGGTTACTATAAATTTGACATTGTATTGACCATCTGTGCATCAAAGTACATTGATTACTGTTTATTTAATTGCCCTGTTTAAAAGGACTCTGTAGCAAAGGTGATTTTACCTATGGCATAGGGTAAAGTGATAGGTAGTCGGACACCCTCTGCACTTGGTGCGTGCTTGTGACGTTTGCAGCGAACAGGAAGCAATCAGAACGCACCCACTTACTAGTAGTCAGAAACCTTGGATGTCTTCTTCATATCATATTGTTTACGTACAGGGCAAAATATATCCTTGATTTGATCGCAAGTCTGACGCATTCGATCGGAAGTCGGACTATTAGTTTGATTTGTTGCGAATTTGGCGTTCATTTGGGTGGTGAAAACGAGAGGGTGAAAGTTACATGAGTAAGCAAAGAATGGTAACTCTGTTTGATATAAGATGCTTCTACTTGGTAGAGGGTTGGACTCACAATCCAGCAACTCAGGTTAGAATCCCAGGATCGGCATGATCCTCTGTTACATTATTGGTCATATCATGTAATATATATAAACAAATATTTGCAAGAATCAGCACTTTCAGGCATGAAATACCACGCAAACACATCGAAATATGCCATTTTACTTGACAGAACAATACAATCGTTTGTTAGATGAAAATGGCGATGACTTCTCATCTGCCTAGGTTTCCCGAACATGACATCACTTGGATGACATCACTTGGATGACATCACATGTCAACATTGTTAGCCTAACAATCTATGTAAATAAACAAACAGACTGCCCTGAAAATAAGTTTTTTTTATAGATAACAAATCATTTGGAAGGAAATAAATCACTGTATATTGGATTATCAGTTCTTTATGTTTGAATTTGAGTCACTTTGAGGTTGGGGTAACACCACAGGTTGATTTGATTTCATTAACTATTTTTTCTTCAATTAGTCTGCAAACATACTTATTTTCCCAAATGACCAATTTTTGAACAATGCCTATTTTATATACAGATTTATCACGTATAACAAGAGATGTTCTGTCATCAATAGTAGGAGCTTGCCAGGTAGATCCTTATGGTGAAATATTTTGGTGATATTCTTTTTATATACCATTTAGTGTATGTGTTCGTATTATTTTGCTTATGTAGTGAATTCTAAATATTGGGTGTATACATACATTTAAGTTACTGTATCGTGTCTTATCATATTTAATTATTCTGTGAAGACCAGTCTAACAATGGGGTCTGTTGGTGTGACTGCGTGCTATACATTATTAATGTAACTCAGAGAGACCATGTAATTACCTCAGACTACACCACAATCAATAACACATTAACACTTCATTACCTTGATTAGCCAGCATTTTACTAATTTAGCAAAGTCTATTGATATAGATGTCTTCTAGTTCACATATTAGATTCCCAAATATATATATATATATTCTATAATAATTACCATGGAACAATATGACCTCACATTTGAGAATTAACTTTGTACAAAATAAATGTATATGTTATTATTATTATTATTATTATTATTATTATTATTTGTGCAGAACAGCCCAAGACCAAATAATGACGTATGATTGTGGTACACAATACCCAACTATTTGTTCTGTAAATGTTACAGGTCAAATAGTTGGGTATAGTTTCACCACAATGTTGCTGAAATACGAAATACTAACTTTCAGAAACACTATGGAAAATTATGCATTACTCTAGCAAAGAGAGATTCAATATGTGTTTTTCATACTTTACAAGTGTGTACTAATGAAATATGAAGATGATATTTGGAAAATGACATATTAGAAATCACCAGGCCCTGCTTCCAAAGAAGCTTGCAATGTCATA
The DNA here is from genome assembly GCA_034780755.1 of Lepetodrilus elevatus. Taxonomy (NCBI): domain Eukaryota; kingdom Metazoa; phylum Mollusca; class Gastropoda; order Lepetellida; family Lepetodrilidae; genus Lepetodrilus; species Lepetodrilus elevatus. The sequence goes on from JAVCKZ010103174.1 coordinate 9,538, forward strand.
CTACTTGCTGCCGATCTGCTGCTTACTTCTCATCTTCAGTTACATAAATAAAATAGTTAACACTGTGAATATGTACATGTGTAGGTATTGATAATCATTGCTAAATCTTTCTATCAATAAAAGTCTTGATTATTGATATATTTAGCTAGCCATGGATTGTACTATTGGTAGCCTGTACCAGCCAGACAGCTAGTACAGTTATGTACACAGGTACAGAAAGGTGTAAGGTAATCACTGCTCATAGACACGCTTACCCAGGAGTTCACATTAAGACACCCACAGCTGCTGGCTAGCTGGATTAGCTTGTGTGGATTACTCGACTAAGAAGGATTTTATGGCAACATGTTTTACATTAACAGCACACGGACAGAGCTAATTGACCTAGATTATGGTCAAACAAATGTTTTCTATATATTTGAGCAGCCGATTAGTTATTCGTCATGTTAGACCAGTTGAATAACTAATTTAATATTGATTGAATTTTTGTTTTACCAAACAAATGTAGTCATAAATGATGCCTCTGTCATCATGTTTATGCTGTTGAGGTGTATAGAATTGTCATTTTTAGTGTTGAGGTGTATAGAATTGTCTAAAGTGTAAGGATATTTCTATTCCCCAGGAGTAAGGAGACCTCGCCTCTGATCTCCCAAGATGGTGCTGACCGATCTACCGTTTGAGAGGACCTCGGTGTTGTACAGCCGCTACAGCTTACTGGCTCGTCCTGACAGCGCGCCGGTCTGCAACACCGAGACTGACCTGGCGGCCATGGATAGTAAGGAGTACGCCGCCTTCCTCAAGTAAGTCCTCGCAGAGTGGCGCTCTCAAGTAAGTCCTCGCAGAGTGACACTCTCATGTAAGTCCTCGCAGAGTGGCACTCTCGTGTAAGTCCATCGCTGAGTAGCACTCTCTCTCGAGTAAGTCCTTGTGTCACATCTGACTGCCTTGTGTCACATCTGACTGCCTTGTGTGTCGCAGAGAGCAGGAGAGGAAGGTGGGTCCCGAGGGGTTTGTGGACTCTGTGCGGTACAGCCACCCCTACACCCTGCGTAATGAGAGCCAGCGACGGCGGCGCTACACCACCTCACCGCGTCCCAGCGTCGTCAACATGACCGCTCGCGTCCAACAGGACAGGAAGGACTACGAGAGGAGACTGAAAGTCATAGAGGTCAGACACTGGTAGTACTTAGATAGCTGCTTATCTAAACACCTGGAAAAAAGTTAAGCGCCCCTGTATATTTCACAATGACTTGCGTTGAAAGCCTGATATTCATAACATAACC
>JAVCKZ010103185.1:0-10816 GCA_034780755.1 Lepetodrilus elevatus
AGACAGAACAGCTAGAAAGGAGCAGCCCCCTGTCCAGAATGTGCGTCCAACACTGTCAATGGAACACCACCTATATCTAGTTTTAGTACTTGTACATGCTCCCGTCAACTGGCTGTTCCTTAGTAGTCCCCACACATGCACATATAGCATATGATCCCACAAATATTCCATCGACACTTACAGATTACACGACGCAGGTAGAACCTTATCCTTATCAAAGACGTTTCGTGGGATTTATTCTTTTCAATTTTAAATGATTTTTCTTTACTTTAAAAAGAAAATAGGCAGTGTCTTTGCTATTCCTGTTATTCATCGAACATTTCTCAGTTCCTTGTTCCTTGATTACTGCGGCCAGAATTTCTACCAGAGAAAGTCGTATTCGTTTAGCTACAGGGTTCCTTGTAAATCTGAACAATCTTTCAAGGGCTGACAGAACCCTGATTTTCTTGTTCTTGAAGAAATCCTGTCCGTGATCAATTTATATTCAGAAGTTAAAGAATCCCGGCGTTGCAGCACGGACACAGTTGGTCGCAGTACTTTGTCAATGGGTTTATGTTACCTCTAGTAATTATATTACTAGTATATATATGCAATAATTGTCAACTGCCAATCACCCGTTAATTAACAGGTGACAGGAGGCCTCATCAGCCTCAGTTTGAATGTGGATGAAATGTACACACTGACCACTGTTACTACTGGACACAAGGGTCAGTACGATCCGCCCCCACCGTCAGAACCATTCCCACTGCCGTTCAGGGAAGATTTTGAAAGTAAGCTATAATCTACGTCTGTCTGTCTGTCTGTCTCTCTGTCTATCTGTATGTCTGTCTATATTATATCTAGCATGTAAAATATACTACATTTCATTGTGTGATTACACTCCAAGATTCAATTATACATCCTAGTATTGGTTCTTTTACATTATTCTCCAAACGTTAACCACCATTTCATGTAACATTTATATAGATACTTATAACATGGGATCATATGAGCACATTACATATCTCCAAATGCTACTGCTACTGCTACTGCTACTGCTACTGCTGCTGTTGTTAATAATACTAATCTGTTACTGGGATTTCCAGGTTATACCATTGGCGAAGAACCATATCTATTCTCCCAGCAAATAGGCGGGTTCGAAGTGGCTCTAGCCAATGACAGCCATCATTACGTCATGCGTCAAGTGACTCCGCAGCGTCCTGTGCCGTGGTGCGTCGCGGAGGCCATCGGTCGACCAATCACCGTCATAGGGAACGTCACTTGGTACGTCCTGCTAAACTGGTTCCCTGTGTATGTTTCATGGACTGCCACATAGTGACATTAGGTTATATGTTTTCCTGGTCTGACATAATTATGCATATTTCATGAACTGATGTCTGTACGTTTCCTAGCTGGAAACAAGTACACTATACGGACTGACGTGTACATTTCACGGACTGTCACGTGTACATTTCACGGACTTAACGTGTACATTTCAAAGACTGTCATGTATATTTCACGGACTGTCATGTGTAGGCTACATTTCCCCGACTGACACATGTACAGTTTATTGACTGACACATATACATTTCGTGGACTGCATGTCACGTGTATATTTCACGGACAGATATATGCATTTCACAGACTGTCACGTGTACAATTCACTGACTGTCACGTGTACAATTCACGGACTGATATGTACATTTCATGATCCTGTCATGTGTACATTTCACTGACTGTCACGTGTACATTTCACGGACTGATATGTACATTTCATGATCCTGTCACGTGTACATTTCACTGACTGTCACGTGTACATTTCCAGGACTGACGTGCACGTGGAGGCGGACTTCTACGTAACAGGACTTCCACACAGGGCTGATGGCGTCATCATTGCCTCACGACTGAGTAAGGGAGGGGTCGAAATCAATCTGGCGGTCGGCGTGCTCTTCAACATGGACACCACTGCGCAGACATATTCTCTAACAACTGATTTTGGTTAGTTATGATAGGATATTACACGAATATCTTAAACATTCTCCCTGATGAGTTGTTTCATTGTGCATGTGGTTTGGGCATATATATATATGTGTGTGTGTGTGTGTCCGCAGCAGTGTGAAGGTTAATAGTATCACTGTATGTATCTTGACAACTTATTTTTCATCCTTTGATCGATATTGCATGATATAATACTACACAAGATAAATTCAGAGTTCAGTTGCAGATACTAGTAGTTTGTAAGGAAGTTCTACCAATGTTTGGAACTCGACTTGAGGAATCTGGTGCCACATTCTTCTTCCAATGCGTCTACAGATTCTTGAACAGTGTCTGGTGCCTGTAGAATGTAGATATATGGAACTTGGAATAGGGGCCTGGATGTGTCCGAAAATGCTACTGGTCCTTAATTAATTTCGCTGAGTATAGTTTAAAACAAGATTAGAAGATATGAATGTCTATATACAGTAAGAATTAATTAATTTTTGTATGAGATATCAAACAAATATATGATATTAAGTAGCATATGTTTTATGTTTTAGTTTTTGCACAGAAATTTGCCAGTGGAAGCTTTCAATATAACACTGGTTGGAATACAGCTGCGCTATTAGTTAAGGTATGGCTATATTAACTAAACATATTTAATATTCAAATACATGTATCACAGATTTGCTATACAGCTACTGGTACTAGATTACTTATTAAACATTTATTCGATGAGATTGACTCGGATACATGTTTATCACGGCATGAAGTAAATATTAAAATACAAATTGTTATTCCAAGTAATATTGCTAGTAATGATAATTTCCGTATTATTTACATGTGTGAAAACCAATACTGTAGTATATTATTATTAAAAAACAAACAAACAAAAATTAAACAGAGCGAAATAATTGCATAGTCACTATAATGACCATGTCAGATTGGGTCCACAATAATGGCACATGGACAAATGTAATTATATAACATTGAAAAATCAATTAATCATTTCTGACTTGTAACATCCACTGAAAGTCATGCACTGTGTTGTCTTACATACGTTACTGGTCTGCGTTTTGCGAAAGGGTCGTCCTTTAGTCAGGGCCTCGATCCACCATACTTTTGCTATATAACATGAAGTGACGTATAGTTACGCCATGATTGTCAGACCCTTTTCGCTAAACGCTGGCTTTACTTGGAATGGACGGGACATAAGAACAAGTAATTGTGTTTAGAGGAAATGGTCTGTATTTAGATTTAAAGGATATACAGTATGTGTTTAGAGACATGTATTTAGCAGATTAATGCCTGATTCTGTTTCATCCAGGGATCTACGGCAGTGGGAACGGTCAACAATCATACACTGTTCACAGTCACAGACCTTCCGGAGTTCGTCAGTGCTGGATTTGTCGCCCTAGGAACCATTGGTTTCGGACAGGCAGACTTTGATAATGTGAACATTAACTCGACGTGATGTACACTATCATAATAATATACATGTAGAAGACAGAATTTGACTTGATCTAGAAGAGTAATTTTTATTTCTGTGGATGCAGTATCAATATTTACCATAATATGTGTATACAGGAGATGGACCGTGCACGGTATTCTACAATTGCTGTGGTCGATGTTTCATGGATCAATCTATTGTTGAACTACATGCATTTATAACACGCATTACGTATGTTCAATGTACAATAACTACAGTATAGATGCCGAAAGATGTATTTATTTTTACAGCCGAGTCATTATCAAATGCTAAACCTTTCCATATTCTCAATTATATGACGATATAGCATACATTGTTAATCAGCTGACTAATTATCATACAAAATGTGCTATATGCCTATTATCTGATCAGAAACAAAACAAACAAAAACAGGATACTAGTATACCGTTTATCAAGCATGTTGAAAATTGAACGGAAAATAAATTCCTGCGTGAAAGTGGGAAGGGTAAAGTGAATTGCCAACGACACCAGCGGTAATAGTGCAACACGTGTCATATACTAATAGCACTCGTAGGCTGAACTTTTCGGCTACCGTGGGAGGCTCCTTATCTTCAAATTACCCACATTATGTAGTCATTATCTACTTATATTTGCGGGCGGATAATCACCAGTGCATATTGCAGTGCTGATTTTTCATACCGTAAAAGGATTTGTTGGTGGAGTGTTTGCCGTTGTTCTTGACACTCAATGACATTCACGAAGTGATCCGTTGTGAAGATGTACATATAGCCACTAAGGAAGTGCTGTTACCTGCTTGTGTACATGTAGGTATATTGACGTGAATTAACAGTAATATATAGGGATCCTTGCACAGAATAGTTGTAGCTACAATTGATTGTTAGTCAAATTTTCAGAACCCGCTACAAATGTAAGTATGGTTGCATGAATCACTACAATAGTTTTAACTGACCATATTCTCAAGTATTGTAGCGATAACAGTGCTTCAAGTTCCGAATTTTGACTGACATTAATCAACTTTTAAAGCTAAAGCTATTCTGAGAAATGGGTCCAAGGTTGATAGTATGGAAGACAATTGTCCTCTCTCTCTCTCTCTCTCTCTCTCTCTCTCTCAACTTTCTCTCATATTTCTCTCCCTCTCTCTCTTTCCTCTCTCTCTCTTTCTCTCTCCCCCTCTCTCTCTCTCTCTCTCTCTCTCTCCATTAAATCCAGGTACGTTCAGTGTGTTTACATACAATATGCTATAGTAGGTAAAGCTTAAGCGTGCAATACCATCAGTTTCGTATACCAGGTCGACACGCTCCGGTGAAACGATCTCGTATCCCTCCTTACAACTAAATACGATTAGAGGGGCTAATCTTGAGCCAGTGACGTCACGGGGTGTAAATCAACTCTCACGACACATACCTCAAGGAATGGATACCACGTTTAGTTGTGAAATCGGCGAAAACTCGTACACTACAATAGAACACATACCTTGTGGACGGTGTAGACTACTTGCAGCTAGAGCAGAACGCATGTAACGCCGAGAACGTATACCTGCCTACTGAACGCATACCCTGAGAACGCATACATTGATAACGCATATACGTATTTATTGAAGTCTTGTTTACATTTTCAATGACTGCTGATATAAATACGTTGTGTTCATTCCCAGGCAAATATGACCCAGTTTTATACGCGAGATGCGAGTTGCTAGGATAGGGTGGACGAGGTAACGAGTCGTTGACGTCAATCTGCGGGTATAGAAAATATACCAGCTGCCGGGAAAATAACATTGCTACCCTTTGGACATCATACAGCATCGTGCCGACTATACAATGTTCAAGATCTACTGCAATGAGCTGAATGGATTACAAGGCATGTTCGTAGCCATTCTGTGATACCGGAAAACAAGGTAAAGCTATTAATCTATATAATACATATATAAGTAATATTCTAGATGTTATCATATCCAAATAATTTGCCCGTTCAATACTAGTTGCTATTTTGTTATAGTAATTCACACACACACACACACACACACACCAATGATTTGTTTGATATGTAGTCAAGGATATATAAATCATTTATAATTAAAAGACCGATGGTTTATTACGTATTTCTTATAAGTTATGCATTTCTACATCATGTAAGTGTTAATCCTGGATAAGAAGCCTAACTAGCTTCGATTGTATGAAATAATATAATTAAATACACGGCCGAAAGGGGTTGGGGGTATATATGCGTCTCTTCGCACCCTAATCTGGTTACAATCCAGTCCTTGTCAAAGACGTTTTATGGCAAATGTATTAGATTTTTGTTATGAATCTTTGAGACATATTTTGAAGTGTCCATTTAAAATAAAACGTAACAAAAAATGCCACCAGACAATTTTTAACTAGGACTCGGTTACAATCATGAATGCGGGATATTTTAAGAAAGATATAATTTCATAGGTACCATTTCATGAACTAATAGTTTGTAGAAGTATGGTGAAATGTTGTATATGAATAGTATGATCTAACTAATAATACTAATATTTTTAAAGAATAATTCGCTCATAAATAGTCAGTTTACCGAAGGATAAAATCTACAGCAGTTGAGCGCGATATTGTTGCAGTAAACCTGCTAATACCGGTTGACATTTTATTTAACCCTATCGCTTCTGGATTAGACACAGTCACTGCATGCTCTTTAGTGCATTTCAGGTTGCCTCCAGCGTGGAGAGGGTTAAATGGGACGTTGAAGAATCATTGAGGTGTGAATTGTAAGATAAATACCTATAAAACATGTGTCAAACATAAGAAGTACCAACATATTACATCCTAGTATACCGGTGACCCTATCTGTGGCTGTGGTTTATTGACGGTAGCTTCAGCATCTTGTTCGTCACAATGTATTGCTCCAAGTTGCCCGATGAAGTGTGACGGTAATATTGTATAGAGCAAGCTATCTGATGATTCACCGCCTTTTACTGGGGAATGTTAATAGTCGTTGCCTGCCTCTGACATTAAACCTTTCACGTCTTGCATATATAATTACAATGTCATCAACATAATGACATGTATAGGAGACATCGCATGAACCATAAATGTCAAGTGATCTATTTAAAAACTCAATACTATACTATAGAATAAAATACAATTTTATATAAGCTTCACAACTATACAAGCTTCATATGATTATACTATAATATGGCATATGAGATCTTATCGAGAAGGAAAGTTGTTGATGATAGTAGGCCCTACATATAAATTATTATACATAATTAGCCGGTTGTGCACAGCCATTCGTCTCCATAAAGAGATCAATTTATAGTGGTTATTTCAAGAAGTACATGCAGCCTCTACTTAGGTTTTCAATATGGCCGACATGCATAGTAATCGTACATGGCATCATGATCATAGTCAATTAATGAGTAATAGCATTCATGTCAATGGACATTTACCGGAAAAGCAACAGCCAATTTATTTTTCTAAAGTTTTGTTATAAGACACATGTAGAATTAATAATATTTATTTATTTTAATTGAATTTAGCGCCGCTTTCAAGATTCTTTCACATATCATGGCTTGTCAGTTAATTTAGGGAAGGAGGAAACCTACAACATCCGTAGCTCTGAATCATCAAATATGTGAGTGCTGGCTGGTACTGACAGACCAATGATGATAGCCAAATTTACAGCGAGCGCATTCTATCAATATCGCGTCAGAAAGGTTTACTCTGTCGCGAACAATATTGTCTAGACATCTAAAACAATAAGTTTCAGAAAGCGGAACAAGTAAACGGAAGATACTGACATGTCTTTTACGTCTTCCAGAAAGAGAAACCAACCTCCAAGATGTCAAAAGCCGTGACCCGGAAGTTGACCATCGACACGTTGCATGCGCTGACGCCGTTCAACAGTCACGGTCAAGATATGGTGACCGAGGCGTCCAGAGCGCTCCTGGTCAGCTGTCTGAAGGCCGAACCCTGCGTCCACGACACGTTCTTCCCCCACGCTGTGCCCCACCCCCTTGTGTCTCAGGTGGAGCCCCGCCTCTTCCCCATGTCCAAGCTGGCGGTGGCATACGTCGCATACACCATCGCCAAGTGCAAGGACGACTTCAAGTTTCACCAATCCATCGACAGACTGGCGTCGGAGGATATGATGAGAGAGATGGTCGAAGGCCTGCAGTGGAAGAAACTGGGTACTGTCTATTGTGATTTTGTATATGCGACTGTCGCATGTACATGACAAATGACTGTTTTTTTTTAGGGAGTATGCATGCGCATTGGTGGATCTTTATTGGGCATCCGCCATGATAATTTCATTTCAATAATTAATCATGAACATTTCCATTTAGTTTTCAATCAATTTGAGGTACTAGTATTTGGTAATTATATTCAGCTAGAATATATATATTTTTGAAGCTCTATAGATAGTTGTTACCTGATTTATGGCATATGAAAAGATAACATTTTGTTTCCGTTTTAGGTTTTGCTATTTATACTATATCTTATCCTGACACCGTGCGAGACCACAAAACGGGGATCAGCTTGAGCGATTACATGGGCGATGACAGGTATATGAAACATTTAAATTCCTGGAAGATATAAATCATATAGAATATGTACTTATGATGCAAACGAAATTCCTTTTAAAACAATCAGAATTTAAATTATCTTAATATCTAAATATATTATTTAAAAACACCCCTGAATACAATGTCATTTGATTGTGCTTAGTAGGCTACATTTTCCTACTATTTCAGTCATAATTCTATACTATTTCTTTCATACATTTCTGCTAGTTCAGTCATAAAGTTCTACTATTAAGTGATTACTACTTCAGTCATATTATACTATTTCAGTCACATTTGGGCCGAAAAGCTGCTAGCAGAGATAATGGAACCTAAGTGGACATACAACATACTGAAGAAGATCATCAAGGGACGCTACTCTGATGAAGACTACAACCGAGACATGAACGTCCTGTTTGTCAAACTTCACCTTCTGGACCCGCAGTCTGTGATTCCTGCATTCCAGTTCCTTCTAGGACAGAGAGGTTGGTTTTAGACGTTGTCAGCTTCACATTGTGCTCCATAGGCATCACCTTCAGTACTGCAGATGGTAGTTGTTGTTCCCCTGCTTGCCGCTCAGCATTTAAGGGGTAAAGCAAGGACTGGTTGGCTCGGAATTAGAATACTGTTTCTGAGTGTGGTATCCATGTTCTATCTGCGACATGATATTCCAGTGAGCTAGCACTATATCATCTTATGGAAATCCAGACTAGTACAAGCAGTTACACTATCCTTTGTGGGTTATAAATAAGAATAATATGCTTTTAATGTTCTATTTTGTTTATAACTCCAGTATGTCGAGAGTGACTTCTTCCTGCTTCTACTTATTTTGTTTGTATTTGTCATTGGTTTGAAGAGTTGAAAATCATTTGAAAATTATAAATAAAAAAGAAAACTCAAGTTTTAATTGAACTGTTTACTACATCGTCTTATTATACTCATCATTCATTCTTACCATATTATATGTGTGTATGCATAATCGCCTAATATCTACCTCCATATCATATTCAGCCCTGCCATCTGTAAACTTGGAACTGGCAACGAGAAACTATCTCGGCGAAATCCTAGACTTTCAAGTGATCCGACCGGAAGTCGAGACAGCCCTGCGCAAGCCCAGTGTTCCCCTGCACGTGTCCAGACTGAGTCTGACGGAAGTGGAGGTGTTCTACGGCGTGCACGTGGACGAGTTCATTGTGACCGAGTGTAGGAACCTGGGACTGTGGACTGGCAAGAGGCCAGAAAATTACAGAATGTCAAAACTAAAGGAAAAGTGCAAAGTTATGTGATATTTCTGGGCGTTTTTGGATTCAGTATAAACTGGCGCAAACATGTGTAATGTGATGTATCTGGTCGTTTTGGATTCAGTTAAAAACGGGCAGAATCGTGTTTTATGTGATGTTTCTGGCCGTTTTGGATCAGTATAAACAGCTGCAATATAATGATCATGAGGTGTTTATTGGTCGTTTTGGATTCAATATAGAAACTAGCGCAATCAAGATCACCAACGGACGTGACTTATTGTCTTGTTATTTATGCTGCAATTTCATATTTGAAAGCGTGACATAATGTATTGTTCAAACATGCAACATATTGCTTTAAATGCATAATATTATAACTATTTATGGTCATTTTAGAGTAGTTCTTAGCTACAATTGCAAAGAACCAATGCAAGGGAACAACGTTTGCTTGCAATTCCTTCATAGATCAGTTGATGCATCAAAGACAAGATACAAGATCATGTTTGTACTTCCAAAAACTTGCCAACGCTGTATGGTAGATAGAATTCCACTGCAACTGGATTTGGTCGTATTTTTATTTGCTTCATTATACCAATGCAAGGGGACATAAGTCAAAGTGGTACGACTAAAATATAATACGTAACGGCAACGTTTGCTTGCAATTCCTCTATAGATCAGTTGTTGTTGTTGTTGTTGTTGGTGTTGATTATTATTATTATTATTATACATTTATATAGCGCAAATAGCCTGAATAACTGCTCAAATGCTCTTATTACTCCGGTCAACGGATATGTGCATTCAAATTCATCTCAACTCCCCGGGGAGTATACAGCCTGAGCTGCCATTCAAGGCGCATCTAGGTTATCATTCATATGTCTATCTCATCCTTCCGGGCACCCATTCTCTGCCGGGTGAACAGGGGCATTTTCGAACTAAGCCACTTGCCTATAAGGTGACACCACAAGTTTTTCAGCCTGTGATTCAGTGTGGGGAAGGAACGAATCCTAGATACGATCAGGTTATTGTCACCCATCCAAGTATCAGCCGCGCTCGAGCGTGCTTCACTTTATATATATTAACCTGAGCGGTCGACCATGCAATGCAATGCACGGGACCATGTGCCTGAATCAGACAAGATAAATAGCGGAACGTTCCCTTTATTCATATAAAATATTAATATTTTGATAACTATCGAATACTAACGACTAAGTACATTAGTAAATAACAACTTTTGGGTGGATAAATCATACGTAATTCGTCTCAGATCGAAATTCGTTTGTCCATTATACAGGTCCATCAACATTCGTAGCAACTTCGCGACATTACGGAGCGGACATATTCCCTCTCGTACCTATCTGCTAGGTTTCTTTGGTACGCTACCTACCAACCAATTAAAATGCACGTTATAAACGCTTAGCGATACAAACGCGCACCTATATGCTACTGTAGTCTATACTCAACCAATAAAGCTTAGCAAATCTTTAAATGATACGTACATGGTCTGTCAAGTGTTGAATAACTTTATTTTTTTGTATTTATTATTTTTGTATTGGGGTTTAAAGTCGCTTTCTAGAATCTTTCACTAATATCACGACTTGTCAGTTTAGGGCA
>JAVCKZ010103196.1:0-10815 GCA_034780755.1 Lepetodrilus elevatus
TCTATATGGCACCATATGCATTCAGCTCATATGAGCGCTAGTAGTGTGATAGTGGAGACGAAGCAACTTTGTCTAACGAAACGCCATTGACAAGGGTTATGACGCGATCATGATAGGATGTGCTGTCTGTACCGTAGCTCAGCAGTTATCATCTTCACTGCAACATTAAGTTGTTGAGGGTTTCCTCCTGCCCTAGACTGACAAGCCTGATATAAGAACGAATCCTGAAAGTGACTTTAAACCCCAATGGAAAAATAAAATGAAAATAAAATAAAACTAAATTATACTACATACGTCATAATCCAGAGCCTGTTCGTCCGCTTCCCAGTCATAATTGTCAACGTAGTCGAAACGTTTGCGTCTGTTATGGGGTTTTCCTTTCTGTAGAATCGCTTGAGACAATCTAGGGTCGTGAGAAGTTTCGGGAATGTCTTCGGAATTCTGTACAACTGTAGATTCTCCATAAGGAAATGCTTCTACCTGTTCAAATAGGACTGAAACCGAAACTTACTGTAACTAGACGTACCAAGATAGTGTTACACAGTCTACCCTCGTCCCATCCTCGCACCCCTGTGATAATATTAATTCGGCGCGCGACTCACTTCATGTGGTATCCCTGGCATGCATCTATAGAGATAAACTTGCGATGTGCTAGTCCAGAGATTATGAAATTATTTGAGTACGAGTTCATGTTCAAGCTCAAATACTATATGGAGATTTGTGAACAAAGCTTTGAGTTGAGCATGAAACCATACTCAAAAATAAGTTTCGTAATCTTCGATTTCTCGGAGCACTAAAATTGACTATTAGCTTGTTCTCAGCTGATTGTTATCCCATTGAATCAATTCCCATTGACTCATAAAACCCAGCTGAGATTTTACTCAAGTTACAGGACTGAGTCAAATGGAGCAAATCTCAGCTGAGCAAAATTTAAAATTCAATTTTGTTTCGAGAAATCAAAGCCAGAAAAAATAACCACTAGATGCGCTACATGATGCATGTTGCGTTATGTATACGGAACGGACCTAGCGGAAGTAATATGGATAATAGGCCTATATTACATACGTCGTCTACCAACTGTCTACAGAAGTTGAAGTTGACAGTTGACACAGTATGGGCCACTAATGCCATCTAATCTATTACAAGTATAGGCCAGAAAACCTAGACGTCTATGAGACCATTATAGCATATATGCATTTTGCTGTATCGACGTCTTCTAGATACGTGTAACAGAAGCATTATATGCCGGAGACGATGTAACTTTGTCTAACTACATAAGGTTCAGTGACACAAGCTTGATTTGATTTCAAAATGACAAGCACATATGGACGAGAAAGACGTCTATATTTACAAATATGTAAGAGATCAAGCCCCGAGATTACGAAACTTGTCCGAGTAGGCTAGGGTTTTGTGCTCAAGTCACGTGCTATGCTCAAAAACATGACGTTTTATGAACAAAATTCTTAGTTGAGTATGAAATCGTACTCCGAAACGTTTCGTAATCTCGGGGCCAGGTGACAGGGGGTATAGGGGTGAGTGGGGTGGAGATTCATTGGCATATATATTTTCTATTGATTTTATGAAAGTGAAATGTTATAAATTGAAGTTCCAACGTTTAGCATGATAAGATGGCAGATGGCAGGGGATGTTGGTGAATCATTGTTGTTTTTTCCCATTGGTTAGATCTATATTAATCTTTGCAATGTTTGAAATGGCTAAATTGTAGTCCCAACGTTTAGCATAAGAAAAGAAGCAATTTTAGGCCTAACTACTGTTCAGTATCGCTACATACGGTAATATTCTAATTCTCTTGAACATTATTACATATCGGAAAGTTATAGCTTTCAACGTCATGTTTGTAAAATGCCAACCTACCCAATATTATCACTACAAAGCAAGTGAAACATCCGACTTTCCAAGTGAACTTCAGCATGGCATTGTCCTTCATTCGTAAACACATGACGTCATAGAATCGTTGCACGTCATTGTTTATGACGGTCCGTTCTAATCCTAGAAATTCAGATTAAAGAGGCAATGTTTCAAAATTTGTTTTTAAAAAATAATAAAACATCAAAATAAATTAGATCTAACTCGAACGTATTTGATAAGGACTAAGTATCTTCCATAATTTCCTGGTGTGGTCATGAGAATTCTGTTGGAAAGTTTTTAGACAGGTGAAGGTTTAGTATGCTCTAACCTTGTATTGCCAAGAATGATGGTCACCCAAAAGTCCAGAAACCTAGACGTCTATCCGCAGCATATGCATTTAGCTCTATATGTCAACGGATAGTAGGATTGTGGAGATGGTCCAACGTTATCTAATATCTACTCGCCCCCCTGTCACTTTCTATTACCATTCGAACTGCAGTTGTATTAGCTATAGGCCTATACCAGATGGTGTGAACATTTAGCAGTATAGAGATACAAATGTCTTATATGCAGTGGAGCTACACTTTTAGCGGGTTCCGATATTTTGACCTACAATCAGTTGTAGCTATTGGTCGTGAAATCAATAGAAATCACAGTATGGTTATTATTATTTATGTATTTTAACATCCTTTTCGATATATCTATTCTTTAAAAATAATATTGTCTTCCTCTTTTTACATCACACGCACATTTATTATTTCAGACTTGGTGCATAAAGGTTTTTCATTCTTCTGCCCTGCGTTCTGCAGTCCGTGTGTAAACAGAATATTCTTTGAGATTAACCTGCTTTCCCGACAGACTTTAATGAAGAAGGAAATCAATAGAAATGTTGAAAAGCCTTGGTATTCTTCTGAATAACCGTAGCCAGTGATCTGTGTACTTTTATCTCGGATGAACAGATCACTGGTGACCACAATTAGTATTTGATGTTCGATGGAAGTGGTGAGATGCGTGGTGTCGGCAGCATTGCAATTTTCTTGAAGAAGAAAAAGAAGCAGAAGAAGAAGAAAAACTATGAAGAATTAGTGACTTTAATGCGTTATAAATCTGCACTGTACCAGTATAGATTTACTGCATACATCTGAATATGTGGGAGAACATTTTATACAAGAAATATAAGAAGTGCAATATCAAAAGCGATTTCCTTCCAAGAAGTACGTTGTCAAAATTTGTGGACAGATTTGTACAGGGTTTCTTATGTAACCTGACACAAATGACGAAGAATCCTATTCTATTCTGTTCCTCTGCTGTTCTATCTACTCATCATTGTTGTTCTGTGTGTACGCTAGACGTGTTTACATCTACCGCAATCTCTTGAAATTCCTGGAACCTTTTTCAAAACGAGTCCTTCCAATTTCGTTCCTCATTGAATTCAGAACTGTTTGTTGTCCACAACCACAAAGCTGGATCCAGCCATACTACACAAAGGGTATGACGTATGTTGCTTTTGTCATCCCAGCCTACTGAGAGAAAGCCTCTATATGTTTAGAAATGCGACGTGCATTAGAATAATGGCCGTGATGTGGTTCTAGACTGCTCGGCACTGGTGACGCCTCCAGTTGCCAGATTTACCTCCAAGATGTCTGACGTCGTGATGACTTGAATGGGTTCTTGCAGTAGGCCTACTGACAAAATATTTTGACAGATACATGTATATCATTAGTTCTTCATTGAAGTACATTTCATTCAGAAGAAAATTGGTTTGGATTTATTTACATCAACTGCATGCACGTAGGCTATATACAGCGGCGGGGCGTCGTGGAAACGTGAGCTTGTATCGTAATATAATTCGTCTCAAGTCTTATCTGTATTTAATGTGTATTCATATCTGTACCACGACCGCCTGGTCTTTAGGAAAGTGTCTGTAGTCCCGACGTAAATCCCTTCTAAATTATCATAAAATGATAGGAATTATGCCTGAACTATCCGTACCACCCTTTAGGTAGTCTTGGACAACGTTTCACAAAATGGTCATACCGGAAGTATGGCGTAAATGGACGTTTACGTCACTTCCTGCTGTAGTAAAAGCATGGCATATGCCATAATCTAGGCCCGGACTACACTACGACCGTTTCGGGGAAACACGCACAATGTGTTCAGTTCAGATAGGTGATATACTTAAAAGATCAAATTTAATATAGAAAGATGACAGGGTAACCTTTCACGGCCATCAATGGATATGTTTTTATTCTTAATTCAATCGCATACATAACGTGTTCGAGATTCAGATAAATATCCGTAAAATGTTCGGGGATGCATGACCATGCACCTTTGTATCTAATCATTCTGCATATACTAGCATTTAACATAATACTGGTACACTGTAGATATTTTACTCTCGGGTACACATATGATGCTTCAAACTCAAACTATTTGGATTAGTAGTATTCACATCTGTTGTGTGCCATTGTTCAAGTCAAACCTATAGCTGCACATCCAGCAACCATGACATTTCGTAAGGATGCGCTGTATCATTTTAAACAAATCCATGGCTCTTTGAGTAGAATCCATAGCACGTACTTCCTGCAGAAGAAAGATGTCTTCATAGCTGAGGATAACCTCCCCACAAAAAGCCAGGTAGGCGAAGTATTAATAGTTCTTCAAGTAGTGTGAAGTATATTCAATAGCTCAGGTTAAAGTGAAGCACGCTCGAGCGCGGCTGATACTTCGATGGGTGACAACAACCTGATCGTATCTAGGATTCGTTCCTACCCCACATCACAGGCTGAAAAAACTTGTGTTGTCACCTTAGGCAAGTGTCTTATTTCGAAAATGCCTCTGTTCACCCAGCAGAGAATGGGTACCCGGAAGGATGTGAATGATAACCTTGATGCGCCTTGAATGGCAGCTCGGATTGTATACTCCTCAGGAAGTTGAGAATGAGTTTGAGTGCACAGATCTGTTGACTGAGGTAATAAGCACATTTAAGCAGTTATTCTGGATATTTGCGCCAAATAAATGCATAATAATAATAAGTATGATCTTCAAGTAGTGTTAATTATCTTATCTGGGCGGGTGGTAGTGAAATGATAGAACTATGGACTTTGGAGATAGGCATCATCAATGTTCGCGAAATTTACCTTTCTGACAAGATAGGATGGCGGAATTCCCGGTCTGTACTGGCAATGCAGTTATCATCCTTAATCTTAGCTCAAGATTCCTCTAGCATTCTCTGCTGACCATAAGAGACTTTTATGGTCAGGTACAGGTACGTATCCTGACCATATCCATATACAAATTACCTTATGTTCAGCAGGGAAGGCTAGAGGAATCTCAAGCAACCTTGATCTGTCAGTTTTACAAACCACATCAAAATATTATTCTGAAATAGTAACATATCTATATCAATAAATGGTTAGTTTTTATTTACAATTCATCAATAAATAAGTGGATCTTATTGGAATGTTAATTTTAATTACCACTCAGAACATCTTCAGTAATTACACATGTACATGGACAAGAAGCTATAACAGACTTTGACAAACCATTGCACCATACTGTGACCATTGGAGCACTCAATGGCAATTTACATCCTCATGTATGTATTTCCTTCATTGCTATACATTCGTCACGTATGGGTGAACTATTCCTGACGCGACGACAAACACTAATTCAATCAAATCATTGACATTCGTCGAATACTTTAATCTGTCGACACCACATAACAGTAATCGTTCTTTAAATATGGTATTTCACATGCGTGCAGTTTCGTAGTTCAGACATTCTGCACCATTACTCTGCACGTTTTAAAGCAGAAATGTACATTATACTTCCAACAAGAGCAGGTCCTGAGATTAAACAACCTTCTTGAGTACAATTTCATGCTCAAATCAAACATTTGTTCACAAATTCTCATATCAAATTTGTACTAGACCATGAAATTGTACTAAAAGGTTTCGTAATTGCAGGGCCGGGCTCCAAGGTTTCGAAACAATTTTTATTACAATTTTATACCTAACTCAATTTTTTTCTCTGGATTTGTTAATAACATTTTGATGAGCATGAAGTCATACTAAAAAAATGTTTGTAACCTCATAGCAAGGTCTATTCAGTCAACACACACACACATTAAACTTGGGAGAAATAAATACGATACTACACAAGTGTTTTGTTCAATAATAATAGAAATAACAATATGGTAATAATAATAATAATAATATTAATGGTTATTAATGATAATGTAGTGGTATGAGCATGCTTTGGAGCACAATATAAATCTCGACATTATTATTATTATCACGTTTGAGGCACCAGATTGCAAAACTTTCTTCAGTACAATTTCATGCTCAATTCATAAATTGCAATATAAATTTTAAGCTTGAGTATGAACATGATGAAATAGTACTCAAAACATTTCATAATCTCGGCATAGAATCCCCCCACAAAGACATGCTCAAATGCTACATTATTAACCCTCTCCCTGCTGAAGGCGACTTCAGTTGCCCGATCACATGCAGAAATAGAACACTTTGATTTTATTCAGCAGGGAGAAGGTTAATTATAATAATCTACTTTTAACAGTCCCTTATGAAATATTTATTAAATTCTCTTATTGAACAAGAACAAAGTTATGAAGCTTAATGTCCATTTTCAAATTTAACCTAATGTCGACATTAAATATAATAACATATTTGTACAAATATCACATAGTATTCATGTGGACGGATCAGATGTAGAAGAAAAATTTACATTTTACACACAAATATGTACAAAGGATGATTGTTAACATGAACTCTGTTATATCAGCTGATGTTACTGATCTCAGAATTGACATTCAAGTCTTGTACACAGTTCAATCAATATTTCAAATGTCAAAAGACGTCTTCAATGTGACACCAAAGTACTCATCGCGTCGCAATGTCGCCAGGATTGAGGTTGTGGACGTGATGTTTACGGAAGCCAGTCTTCACTTCAGACAAAAGTCACCATCGTCATCGGCCTGATTTTGTGAACGCATGCATCCATAATTACAGTCTGCATAACAGGAAGTGACCTCACGTGATGACGATGGACTCGCTGACGGGCATGCTGATGACGCCGGTGATGATTGGAATACTGCGTCCTTCCTTCAACACGTACACCTGAAGAACAAAGGATAACTTGTGAGGTTCCGATACAAACAAAGGCTGCTTCACAAGCTTAAACAAACAAGCCGTGATATAAGTGGAAAAACACTTGAAAGCGGATCAAAACCCAAATTCTGAACAAAAGGTATCAACATAAAGGATAGTTCACAAGGTAGCAAGACAAATAGTTCACAATATATACCAATCATAAAAAATAGGATCTTGCCAAAGGTCAAGTCCAAAGATTACAAAACCTTTTGAGCACAAATTCATGCTCAAGCTCAAATTTTGAAAGCAAAGTTGAAAGCATGAAATAATACTCAAAAAGGTTTCGTAATCTCTGGCCAAGATTTCCTTTAAAGGCAATCCGAACATGTAATTACTGCGATTTTTAAAAAGTAGCAGAAATTCTGCAACAACAGAAGTTGTCCCAAAGCCATAAAATGACATCATAGTTTCTACTGCATATAATAGAGAAAACTGACCTTTATATTGTCTGAGACTCCTTTGTCAGACTGACAGTCAATGAAGGTGTCGAAGGCGTAGTTCAGACCAGGAACAAGCATTGGTACCTGCAGATGATCAACCGATACATTAGCAATGGTTAAACATCATTAACCTACTTTCTTTTGAAGGCAACAGCAGATGCCCTTTAGGGCTCTGACAGTGGTTGATCTGGCAAAGTAAGCAGTACAACAATAAACATTAACCCTCTCCATGCTGAAGGCAGCTGGAGATGCCTTAAAGAACAAAGAACAGTCTCTGTACCTAATCCAGCAGGGAGAGTGTTAACAATACCCATACCATTATGCTCATTGCTGATTTGTATTTGTTAAATGTCTCAATCTTTAACCCATCAATGTTGAACATTATACAGTAGACCTTGCATACTACATTGGGACCGGCTATTTTTGTCCATTACATGCGAAGTCCATTATAAGCATATACCTTAATTAGCGTTCCATATTCAGTACGTTATAGGCCAGTGTCCGGTTTATGCGAGGTCGTTATATGCAAGGTCTACTTTACTCAAACAAAAATAATTAAGAACCATCAGAATATTTTGTTAAGAAGTTTTCCGCCAAATTTTGAAAACCTGTTTGAGAAATCTGGCATCATTTTTTGTTCCTATGTGTCTGCAAATTCTTTAAGAATACCTTCAGCCTGTAGATGTTTTTGTTGTTAAAATAATATAGACTTATTTATCTGTTCAAAAAGGCTGCTGACCTTTAATTAATTTTATTGAGCATAGAACTTTCCATTTATAATATCCATGTCCATTGACATCATCTTGATACCACTGATACTTGAACTAAGCTAAGAAATTGTAATTGATATCTAAGATATCGCATTACTACAGAGATTCTGCTTAGTAATCAACTTCAGATGGATTAAAAAATAAGTCATCAAACCAAAATGACCGTCTACAGTCAGCAAACTTCTATTTTTGCAAAAAGCACAGTCGTTAGCTTTGAAATATATGCATGTTTTCCAATGATAATGGATCATTTGTACTTGTAAAGAAATTCACCCGCACTGGTTTAACGTGTCAAGTAACTTTCTTTAAAGTGTAATATAAAACCAATTTGAATGATGTAATCACATCTGATCAGCATCGCCAAGAAAATGTTCAGCGAGAGCAACGGCCCGTAGCCCACTTGCTGGTTTAATTTGAAATCAATAGTTGCCAGGATAATAACCTTGCGTTAATTTTTGGACAAACCGGATTTAACGAGCTTACAATTTACTCTTGGAAGAAAGTTGATTAAATCTTTCAAATTATGGTCAATTCCTTGAGAAGTGAATGAAACTGGAGTACTTGCTCAAATAGATTTTTTACAAAGGGTTTAAGTGGGGTCGTCCTGAAATCTGTGCTATCACCCATTTTGATGATCACTTTGGACAAGATCGGTGTTGTGAATGCAAAGAGTAGATTCAATTTGAAATAAATTATTAATGCATTTGTACAGCCCAAATCCTTTTCAATGTTCTATTCATTGTCAGTTTTAGGGCAGGAGGAAACCCGCAACATCCATAGCACTGGATGTTGCAGTAAACCTGGAACTGACAAACCAAGGATGATAACTGCATTGCCACAGTCAGACGGCATATCCTATAATGATAACGTTGGAAAGGTAACTTTGGCGAGCATCGATGACGGGCTCACATTCAACATTCAACATTGTGCTACCAGCCGTCCCTACGATATTATTTTATTCAAGCATACCTTGATTTGTGTTTTCCTAAAAGAGTAAAGTCTCTCGTCGTAGCCAAAGGTAATAAACAGGTTGGTGGATGCTTGGCTTAATGACGTATTCTGGAGGTTGACTGTCAGCTTAAACGTGGGCCCAATTCCTTGAACCTGTCAACAGAAAAATCAACATAAAATATATAGAAAGATCAAGCATTTTGCAAACCTAATAAAAATAATAAAAAATTACAACAAAAAAATTAAATCGAAATAACAATTTAAAAATTAAATAAAATTAAATATATTTGCAAAACTAAAACTGAAACATGCTTTAGTTTATACACACACATTGCAGCACAGTAAAACAATTTGTAAATGTCTTTTGCCATTGGCACAATAAATAATAAACTTGAGGCTGAAGTGATGTGGTTATTCCAAAAATGGCAGGTTCTTCTGGAAGATAGCATATAGCACTCATTGTTCATACAATATCTTGGAAGATACAAAATATTTTCTAATGAACAATCAGAAGATAACTACAGATGTGATTACATCGTTCTTATCGGTTTTATATTAGACTTTTAAGAGAAAGCTATCAGGCAATACCAAATACTATATAGGAACATGCTGATGGACAAAGTGCTATCGCTATCAGAGAATACTACATTCAGATATCAAAAAGTTATGAGTAAAGAAGTTCATCAAAAAGTTATGAGTAAAGTTCATCAAAAAGTTATGAGTAAAGAAGTTCATCAAAAAGTTATGAATAAGTTCATCAAAAAGTTATGAGTAAAGAAGTTCATCAAAAAGTTATGAATAAAGAAGTTCATCAAAGCATTGTCACACGGTCTCTCATATAGAAGCCTACCAATGTGTAGCTATGTTTCAATACCGAATTCCACTTTCGCTTACAAGAATCGCAATGTCTGTGTATTAATTGTTTGTGACACATGTCCCCGTGTCCTGTCAGACATGTAACTACTTGCCCTGTAGGTAAAGGACTTGTTAATCTGGGCTATTTCACTTGTCTGTCTGTGGATGCTTCCTGTCTCGGGCAAGCAGACAATTCTTACTGTCAAAGCCCTGCATCGCAGTATGCGCACCATTATACCTTGACTTATTTGACTAATAACATAAATTTACCTATTTTAATTGGAAAAATCATCATAATAGAGTGAAATCAATGGTCAGCCTGTCATTGACAATGGCTGGACACAGAATCTTTGGTTGGTCATGTGGCTAGGAATGGTCAATAGGTCTTTGACCGATGCCAACGGCAATTACCATATCTCATCAGAGTGATGACCGATACGACTTAATTATAACTGACAACGCTGTCAGGCAATGTCATCAGAGAATGCAATCAGACGACTACTATTAGACAATGCTGTCAGACAAAGTACTATCAGACAATGCTATCAGACAATACTAAATACTATCAGACAATGCTATCAGACAATACTAAATGCTATAAGACAATGTTGTCAGACAAAGTACTATCAGACAATGCTATCAGACAATACTAAATACTATCAGACAATGCTATCAGACAATTTATTATACGCTTGGCAGTAGGATAGCGGAATATATGAGTGAAAATATATCCTTATACTACACTCTACAGAGTGA
>JAVCKZ010103207.1:0-10812 GCA_034780755.1 Lepetodrilus elevatus
GTTACCAAGGATCAACACCGCAGTGTAACTGCGCATGCGTCGGACAGAAAGTACAGGCAGAACAGCTAGAAAGGATCAGCCCCCTGTCCAGAATGTGTGTCCAAGACTGTCAATGGAATACCACCTAAGTATCACCAACATTTAATGTAGTGCTATGACTATGCACCTTGGTACCAATATTTACTACTTCTAAATTAGTGTTTAAATTATATTTTAGGTAGGCGATGCCATGCAGAAACTACAAGACAGGAAGAATATTGGCAAGGTGCTTCTAGATCCTACAGCTGAACCAAAACCAAGGGTAGGATACAAAACCATTATAGGTTTATAACTATCTATTAATTTATTTAATGACTTGTACATAGTCTGATAGCTCGAGAATCCTCTATCTGTAACTGGCCATATGTGACTTTTTATGTAAGATGGCTATACATATATAAACAGTCACATATGATATGGCCAGTTACAGCTAGATGATTCTCGAGCTAATAGTCTGACTGGTGTGAATGAGTATTCTTAATAGTTTTAATTAACCGATGGAAGGAAACTGTTTCTGACATATTATTTTGGGACGCAATATATTTTGAACTCTTTCTGAAGGCTCCGGAACCCGAGAAACCGGCGGAAGCGGAGAAGTCGGAGGAGAAAAAAGAAGAGAAGAAGGAAGAGAAACCCGCTCAGGATGGAAAGTGGTGTGTATAACTCTTACCTACTTCATAGGTGTGTAGTACTAGTCGGGGTGTCGTATACGATATCTCGTATCTACTACGAGACCATCTATATTATATGTACACAGTATTCGTGCACATATGATAGGCTATGGTCTCGTATAGTTTGGCATGAAATGCATTGACAGTAGATTTCGTAGATTATCTCGGTAAATACTTCATGGAATAAAAAACAAAAAAGGGGGGTCAATGCATTTCATGCCAAACTATAGTAGCTTCGAGAAACGATACCCTGGGAAAAAATAACATTGGGTCATGCTGACCATTAGCTAGGAGAAATAAACGTGGAAAAACAAAATATCAAGTAGGTCTAATTTAATAGCCAAATATAAAAAAGTTTTAGATGTTTACTAGAGACGTATAGAAAGCTTCAAATTTAATAGATCGTAGTAGACCTATACATCGATTTATGGCTTTAACTTTTACCGTTGTGAAAAATTTTTTAAAGTCAGAGCGCAAGCAAGCTTCCGGATTTGACCCAATAGTTAAATGCAGATTCATCATTCCCGGAAGTACCTATGCCATATGTTACATGATTGATAGATAGGAGCTACAGATAGTGCAGATAATAGCATATACTGCAAAACACTTTGACAGGTAGGCACTTGCCATATATCCATATACCAGGAAAGCACAAATTCCAGTTCATTGCATAGGCCTAATATCAGCAACATAGTATCAACAAACGTATGTTTCTCAACGTTTCGTCAGTAAAATACCGACATTATCAGGAGCATTTACAGTCAAATAAACGTCGCAAGTTGTATAATATGTATACTGTAGGCTTGCCGTAGTCCTTATGAAATTCTTTTCTATTTTTGATGATTTTGTTTTGCATTTCTTTTGGGGAGGATGGTACTTCAACGTCTTTTCCATTTGCATGTCAATCGAAACTTTCTGAGCTTCTTGTAAAATTTACCAGGAAACTTTCCGTGCTCGGAATCATGCCATGTAGCTCGAGAATCCTCTAGCTGTAACTGGCCATATGAGACTGTTTATACATATATAGCCATCTAGAGGATTCTCGAGCTACATGGCATGGATACTTGTTCCCCAAACGAACTACATTTAAGGACGTTGAAGTGCCAATTTTTCCAAAAATATTTTTCAAAATTATTAGTAATCGAAAATATTGCCACGAAACGTATTTGACAAGGACTATAGTAATAGCATAACAATGATCGTTGTGATGTGTTATTATGGAGTATTACATACTATAGTAGCCTACTAGACTTAGAATAGTCGTAGCAGTGTTGTAACAACAATTCCTTCATGTTAATCTATATCCATATTTATAACAGTGCTCCTTCTTAGACGGTTGTAAATTTGCAAGTCAGACAATCCACCTACCTCCGTGTCACATACAGTTATTGTAACATGATACTATAGTTTAGCTGCCGTCGTTATCTGTTGATGTGCCAACTGACATCTTCTATTACAAACTGTTTCGTGAACCAGGAGTTTGAAAATTTATAATATGTTATAGAGAAAATGAAATTAATATACGATTATTTATGATAAGACATTTTAAAAGTTAGTCTGTGTATACGTACATTAACGTAGATATTTGCTCGAATAAAAGTCCAACTTAATATGAAATTGAGTATTTGTTTACTTGAGCAATCATGGTACGATACATCCTCGAAACACAGGGGTACCTTTAATTACGTTCACACTTCAGTGTATATCAGCGAGTCCTGAGCGTAATAAAGTATCCCCGGTGTGAGAGGATGGTTACGATACTGAGCCCGTCTATTAATGCATTACAAAAAATCGTGTAAAATTCAATGTTGGTAAAGCTTATAGTATATCCCTTGAAGCACATTGACATTGCCTATATACTTAACATCCGTCATTGTAATATTAGCATTGGTCACGAGTATCGTTTCTGTAAACTCTCGTATAGATACCAAGAGCAGCGCTCTTATAGCTTGGCCAGCGTAAATTTACAAGAGAGCTGTGCTCTCAAAGTGGATATAAGAGCTACGATAAACGATACCCTAACTTTCCTAGGATGGCATGTATGTGTGATGTGAATGTGAAAAGATATGATGAACTTGGTTATCTCAAATACTAGAATGAATATATGCCCTATGTAGCCAGATGTACATGGTATACTAGTATTATATTGAGTTCCTATAGCTGTTCTATTGGCAACGTTTTTCAACTTATAAGTAACCAGACTGGTATAGCTATACTTAGTCTATATATGTAATATGCCATCATGTGTAGGATATACTATAATCTTTACTAGGAATACCTTTCTACACTAGTGAGTGAATATGGAGTTTAACGTCGCTGCGGGAATCTTTCACCCATTGACGATTGCTACACTACCTCTCTATAGTATATAGCACGAGTGTCGTTTATTTAGTAATACAAAACTAAGAAATCCTTTGCTCAAACCCACTGGGATACGTCTAGAGAATGTCAAATAGGATCAAGAAAGTAGGCTTAAAATGTCATACAGTTAGATTAGAAGCTAGACGTCTCTATGAGCCGTTTCACTTTACTTATTGACATCTCTATAAACCCAGTCTACGCATTAGGAAGACGAGATACTTTACTTTGTCTACTGTTCAATTCTCAAAGTTAAAATAATAGTTACTCCGCTTTAGCATTGGAAATCTGTCCATTACCTCTTGTGATGAAGTAATGGACAGATAACTCTCAGTAATGGACAAATACTCTCAGTAATGGACAGACAGTCTCGGTAATGGACAGACAGTCTCAGTGATGGACAGACAGTCTCCGTAATGGACAGACAGTCTCAGCAATGGACAGATACTCTCAGTAATGGACTGATAACTCTCAATAGTGGACAGACAGTTTCAGTAATGGACAGATAACTCTCAGTAATGAACAGATACTCTCAGTAATGGACACACAGTTTCAGTAATGGACAGATAACTCTCGTAATGGACAGATAGTCTCAGTAATGGACAGATACTCTCAGTAATGGACAGATACTCTCAGTAATGGACAGATACTCTCAGTAATGGAGTAATGGACAGATACTCTCAGTAATGGACAGATACTCGGCATGTCTCCTATTAAACTCAACTGGCCAGGGGTCATGTTCCCGAAGCTATCGTACACGCAACCACATCGTTAAGAATTCGTGGAGGAAAATTGGATTCTTTCTGGATCGTCAGATTTTCCTTCAGGAACACTTAACGATGTCGTTATGTATACGATAGCTTCGGGAACATGGCCCCAGGAGATTACGAAACTTTTGTCAGTACGATTTCATAAATCCCCATATAAATTTTGAGCTTGGGCATGAAATTGTAGGCTACTCAAAACGTTTCGTAATCTCGCCGCCCGTACCGTGGCAACTCGTGGAAGCCTTATTTTGATATCTCGTTTTTACCGTTTGGTCACATTCTATGTCTTATGGAGGGAGCACTGCAGCGTGTGTTTATATTGCAGATTGGTGTTAAGCTGAGGAACAGCCAGTTCAAATCCCATTTCTGTTGGATTCCCAGAGAAAACAAGAAGCCGCATACATGTAGCTACTTAGAACAGCGCGTGTCAGTAAGTGTCTCATTTGTGGTCACAGACGACACGGAGCTCTGCGTTCGCAAACGTAACACGATCACATTAACAAATGTCAAGATATTCCTTTATTGTCAAGTGTTCCGTGGTTAGTATGGACAGCCCAATTTCCCATGTTTTAATTAAATCCGTGCATAAATATCTGAACATTTTTGTAACTGCGAGTAAATTCAGCCAACGAGTACGCTTGCGTTTGATTTGTGACCCGTGAATTGGTGGGTTAGTGTGGTTTTTTTCAAATCATAAAGTTAGTTTTTGTTCTGTTCCAATACCATTATGGGGAGAAATCATCAAAATCTATATAATTGTTATTAATATTGTGTTAAAAGTCGGCTTAATTAATTAGTTGTAATTTGACTAGGTAATATACAAGTATGCCCATGCATAGAAGTTAATACACAAGTCAACCATTCAGAATTTATACTAGTATTCCAGCGATTTAAATAGATTAGTTCTCTCAGTTATTCAAATTCTTTCAGACAGTATTTCAGATTTGAAAGATCGTAGGTCGTTAGTATAGGATGCCAATTTGACTTGCTCTTTGTGGATTATAAGTACAACTATTTAAAGTATTGTACACTAGATTGTAGCATGCCTAAACCCTAAGGTGAGTGTATCGATAGCTAGTACTTGGATACTGTATATTTATTACCTCCGTATACTTGTATGAATTGATGTGTTTGTGATTATTGATATGGTGGCTGTAGAAGGCATTATACATGGGAATACAATTTGAGTAGAACCAGAAGAAGACCAGATTCAGCAGGTGCGCTTTGTAGAAGTCCTATGATCTTAATATTTCATTCGAATAACTTTCTTTTCGAGACTATATATTGACATTTAAACTATTTTTAGATATTTAGAGTTAGTATTCCTCCAAAGGTCACTAACAAAACTAATAACTGATATATCTTACCAAAATTAATATCCATTTTATAAATGATTACCAATTATTTATTTATATATACGAAAATCAAAAGTTCATTCGCGAATTAACAAGTGTATGGTACCAATATTTACACATCTATTTATCATATCATACAGAAGTTAATTAAACTATAATTTTGTATACTAGTAATTAAAATAAAATTGTATTATTTTATTAGATCAAGATACCATAGTGATAGCTAATAAGTTAAATCTTAGCATTGCAATGTCCAGGCATAGCTTACAATAACTAGCCACTATCAGCATCAGCCATGGCTTATAGGCATTACTGTTACTTCTGGCTTTCATCCCTCTTTAACCATATTACTCCAAGATCGGTGAAAAATAAAATACACCATGTGGAATGACAAATCCCAACATGCTCACTATATTATTTTTACTTTAATATTTATTTATCTTTGTAATTTATTTTCTCGTTTTGAAATGTGTATCTAGAAACCAAATGTATTAATTTCTTACGATTGTCATGTTTGTGTGATATTACAATGTACAGCTTAGAAAATATCTAATTCACCTGTCTCAGTCCTGTCCCTCAGCTCACCAGTGAAAGGTTGTGTCACAAATGAAACACAATTTATACGAGTATTTTGTTAATATAATAAAAATTCTGTAAAACAGATGCATTTATGATATTAAGTATCATTACCATGCAGGAGTTCAGTATCATTTGTTAAAGGCATACATTGACATATCGTTGCAAATGGGTGAAAGATTCCCGCAACTCACATACAGATACTACATGAATGAAAAATAAAAGCTTTTCATTGATGCACATGAATAAGCTGAGATATAAGATGCTTCTACTGATCTCAGCTTTAGGGGTACAACTTATTGCTAAGTCAGTAGAGCATTGGAAAACAATCCAGCAACTCAGGTTCAAATTCCAGGATCAGCACAATCCTGTGACAAATGGCGCCCGACATGGGATTTATCAAAGGAAATTTTGCTCAGAGAGAAGTCAGTTATGAACCCGATACATCACTTTGATAAGATGAGATAAATGTATATAAATATGTGAATGTATGCCTTTAATGGATGAGCAGACAAGTATTAAACTTGTTTTGTCATCCTTTTGTGTTTGTATGCCTTTAAAATGGCATAACATTTGATTTAACTTGCACCATTATTGCGTTTTGAAAGAAATATTTCTCATTATAAAAGTTCACATTTTATTTTTATTAACTCATGAAATATTATTTCAATAGGATTTGGAAGGTGCTATAAAATATCTATGTATACACATTCTGTTATGAAAGTCGCAAATAAATAAATAAATCATGCTGCCAAAATATATTGGACAGTGTCATATTATTTAAAACACCCAAAATGTTATTTTTTTTCATATTTTTATATCTATATATTATCAATAGTATAAATAATTATATCATTTCTTTCATTTCTGTTATCCTGAATGAATATGGCAACAATATTACTACCTGAGTCCACATTCACAAAGAAATGTTAGCATAAAGGTTGTTAAGTCTGTAGGCATGGCATGTATTACTAGTAATCAGCGATTCCTTACAAATCTGTCTAAGGTACTTGATGCCATGAAACAATTGATTACCTTAGTCACCAAGCTTAAGAAATCTGTGCACTCTTAGGACACTCTTATGCCAACATTACTTTGTGGAAGTACACGTAAAATATTTGTTTGCTTAATCCTGTTTTAAATGTTCGTCTTGGATAGTAAATATTATTCTTTTGTCCATAGTATTTCCGACTTTATGAAATACACACTAATGATACATTAACCCTTTCCTAGCTGGGAAATAACTGTACCGTAGGGCATTTCTTGTGGCCTCTAGCAGGGGGAAAATATTTTTTTTAAATATTACTACAGTGTTCTAAATTTAAAGTGACATCAAATAACTTCAAATGACATGTCTTGTAAACCAGTGTGCAATTCCAGACTCAGTGTGAAGATGGTTATTAGTTGTATGTACATTTTGGACTTGAATATGTCTCAACTATTGCTCTTCTTGGCATCATGAGTTAACCCATTGGATACCATTATGATTTCTTCCAGTAGATCCGAGGGAGACGAGATTATCCATGAAATTGGCTGTGAAAACCATCAATAATTAGTAATGAGGTTCAATCTATTTATACAAGTAGTCAATCCATTTATAACAGTCGAGGACTAGGACTGTGTCAAATGAAAACCAACTGCCAAATATTCCATAAATATTACTTCTTACAGATGATACATGGGGAACCACGTGCAGTAATTGATATCTATCTGGGCCTCCTATTGGTTAAACAGAATGCCCCTGTGGGTGCCTATAATGCATGATGGTATCCTGTGGGGTTCACTATGGGTTGCACATAATGTACTTCAGAGGGCCTCTGTATGCGTAATGATATCCTATGGGGCTCACTATGGGTTGCACATAATGTACTTCAGAGGGCCTCTGTATGCGTAATGGTATCCTATGGGGCTCACTATGGGTTGCACAATGTACTTCAGAGGGCCTCTGTATGCGTAATGATATCCTATGGGGCTCACTATGGGTTACACATAATGTACTTCAGAGGGCCTCTGTATGAGTAATGATATCCTATGGGGCTCCCTATGGGTTACACAAGATGCACCCCTGGTTGCCTATATGTATGCATTCCAAAGTACTTTCCCCTCAATCTTTTAGATTGTTAGCCTAGTCTGTGATGGTGTTGTTGAAATGTGTGGAATTAAGTATTCATTGTCAAAACTTAACACTGTCTTCTGTTTTTAAAACAAATACCATTCTTCGGACATTACAAATTTTTACACCAATTCAAATCAAAATCATACCTTTTGAATCAAGTTCTTCATTTTAAAAATCAAGACAATATTTTCATGATTGACCTAGAAGCAATTATCATACTTCATTTATGGAAAACAATTTCCAATAAAATTACAAACATATATTTTTTTCCCCAATGGTGAAGATAAATTTGAATTCTCAAAATACAATAAAACTTGATTATTTTATTTTTAGAAAAGTACCGACAATACGGATGTTCTTTTTTGTTGACATTTCCTCTATATTGTGATATACATTCGTCGTCCTTCTCGGATTGACCTATGCCCTCCCATCAGTTGCACCCTGGGTATCCAGTCATATGTTGAATGGTACATGTCTTATGTGCAATATTGTTCATGTTGAAATTGCAAATATTGAATATATATATATTTAGTAGTAGCTATATATTGAATAAAGGATTCAAGCCAATATATACATTTTTTTCTTACATGTACATGTGTGAGATGACCAGTTCCCTGAGATGATGGAACTTGTGGAGTACGATTTCATCCTCAAGCTCAACATTTTATATGGAGATTTGTGAACAATACTTTAAGTTTGGCATGAAATCGTATTAACATAGTAACAAACTTTCGTAATCTTGCCAGTTCAGAATTCAAGACTACATTGAAGGATTATGGGTGCACTGTTCTACTTCAGTAGCTACTTCAACCAAACTTCTGAACCAGATGGTACTGCATACATACATATACAGTGCTCCCTCGATATAACGCCCTTCGATGCACTGCGGATTCGGATATAACTACATGGACCCCATTTTTAAAAAGAAATTTTTAAAATATTTTTTTCCCCCTCCAATTATATTCGTTGATATAACGCGGGTGGCATGTCATGGACCCAAACTTCAGCGTTGTATCGAGGGAGCACAAACATACAAAGATCCATACCGTTACATACATACGTTCTCCCTCATGTCAGGTTAGCGTTTCACAAAGCTTACGTATCTACCAAGTAAATATAGCGTTTTCGTAGCAATGTCTTAATTATACATGGCAATACGTGAGCTTCGAGAAACAAAACCCGGCAGAAATGCCTCATACAGAACCACAAGATCAAGGACAGAATTCAGCAAACATCCTAAGATATTTGGAAATCTTAGATTGTGGTAAACAACGATCGAATTGAAAATGTGTGTATATAAAAAATACAACCAACTTTATATTAAAACTTGAACAAGGAATTTTATTCAACACCGTACATTCACTAAGCAAGTATATTTAGTAATATTCATATTCAAATATTTAAATTATCAGCCTTAAAAAAAACACCTTGATAGTAGATGGCTTTCTTCTCCGAGAAGCAAAATATGTATCAAACATTACACAGCTATGCATTCCAATATCAAAGCTGTGGAAAGAAATATTATTAACCCTGACCAATACGTATGAATATCGCCATTGCACAGACATAACCATAATTATACATTTCTTTCTGAAATTTTAAATAAGCACTATAAATATCATATTGATAAGTCCTCTACCGTGGCATGCACTGGGTGGTTCAAACATCACGTGGTTCATACTGAGGTATTCTGGGAGAGCAGCGCCACCTAGAGGCCGATGGTGTACGAGCGTCCCTTGGGGTTGTGGATGGGCAGCGCCACGGGGTCCTTTACCGCCCACTCGTACCACACGTTCTTTTCCGTCACCAACCGCCAGATACTGACCTTCACCGTGGTGTCTTTCTTCAGCAGCAACGGCCGCTGAAATTTACATTTATTTCTTTAACATAAAAATTCTGATGTCGCTCAATGCAATTAAAGGCATAATATCACAGTTGATATAATTGACGAACAAATTTCGATCCAAGACTAAATACGCTTGATTTATCCACCCAAAAGTTGTTATTTACTGATGTACTTAGTCCCAAGGTACTAGTATAGATAGTTATCAAAATATTTATATTTTACATGAATAAAGGGAATGTTCCGCTATTTATCCTGTCTTTGATGCATCAACTGATCTATGAAGGAATCTGCGAGCGA
Organism: Lepetodrilus elevatus; assembly: GCA_034780755.1. Classification (NCBI taxonomy): domain Eukaryota; kingdom Metazoa; phylum Mollusca; class Gastropoda; order Lepetellida; family Lepetodrilidae; genus Lepetodrilus; species Lepetodrilus elevatus. The sequence continues at coordinate 10,026 of JAVCKZ010103207.1, forward strand.
ACATTAGAGTTATGTCTCCTTGCATGAATAAAATTAAGCAAAACCATGGCCCCGTTCCTTTGAGCACAGTACACTGTACTCGTACAGACAGGGGACGTCACTCCAGTAAGCTGTACCGAGTGAAAGGAACGACTCGCACACGACTCGCACACATCTCGCACAAGCAAGATGGCGGCAAAGAGTTGCCTTAGATGTGGAGACGTCACTGTATGTTTTCTGTGCTGTCTGCACCACCTCGCTAACAAGCACACTGTCCGAGAACTGTGTAACACGTTCCTTTGACAAAAGTTTCTATCCGGGGTACTCTAGACAGTGTGCTGCGCTCAAATGAACACACACCCCCCCACCCCCATATGACCATATTCAGGTTGTATATTGGGGGGTTGTCGTGGAGATTTGTCATATTATGCCTTTAAAAACAATATTATTTTAATTTGGATTTAGAGCTGCATTCAAGATTCTTTTCACTTATCACAGTTTGTCAGTTAAGCAAGGAGGAAATCGGCACTATCCGTAGTGCTCAATGTTGCTGTAAACCTGTAAGCACTGGCTGGTACTGACAGATTGATTGATTGATTGATTGAATTAATGTTTTATGTCGCGGTGGGAATATCTCACCCATAGGGGACGACGGTACTGACAGACCAAGGATAATAACTGTATGGCCTCATAATGGATATAAGATATTTGAGAGACATTAGCCGGGCCCAGAGATTACGAAACTTTCTGAGCACAAAAACGTACTCAGGCTATGACGTCACATGACGTTTTATGAACAAAATTCTGA